>VZTQ01007105.1:0-96644 GCA_013400755.1 Pelecanoides urinatrix | reverse complement strand
AAAAAAAAAAAAAAAAAAAAAGATAAGCAACCATAAAGATAAAAAACAGAGCACTGAAACTCTCTTTCCAAGAGATCTGCCTAAATTCAATTTCTTCTACAACTCCAGCCTATAGAAATGTAGGACTTGGCACTGCAGTTTGTTTATAAACCTGGTCAAAGAATACAGGGAGAAAATTCTACAAAACTGGAAGTCAATGGACCAACAAAGCACTTTAGCATTATATTTATAAAAACCAATTTTGTATGTTAACTGAGCATAGGCAAAATCTACCCTTAGACCTTGTTTCTCAAGCTGTTCTACAAGGTTTTCAGCAAATGAACGCTAACTCTTTTGTATACCACATCAGTGTGCCGATAAGAAATGTCATTGTTGGGATAGATGAAAAATAATTTAATTGGTTTATTCTCCCTCTCCAACAACCTTTCTTTATTTTTAAATTGTGAATCTTACTTGTTACTTGTTTATACCTACCTGTAGTTTTTAATACAGTACTAGTTCTGTATTTGTGCCCAGCTTCCATTTATTTTGAAAACAAAGTGGATAGAGATGGTTTTTATATACCTCAGCTGTTCATGTTCTCAAATTCTACACTTTGCCTGAGATGACCAGAGAATATATACATGCAACTAACTAATGCAAAGATACTGTACATTCCAGTATTATTTAATTTACTGCTAAATCTCTGCTGGAAAATTCTTTACTTGCTGTATCATAGATTAATCCTCTCTAAAACAACATTCAGAAGCAAAATCAATCACACAGGTCGAATCAGTTACAGATTAAAACTTAAGAATACCACCCAAACACTTTGCAAGGTAACATTTTTTCTTAGCACAACGCAAATATTTTTTCTAGTTTCCTAGGAAGAAAAAATAAAAAAGGGAAAAAGAGTATCTAATTAGAGAGGCAGAGAAAATTAAACTGTTACAATCTTGAGAAGAGATGCTCCACATTTCACTTGATCCTTCCCCTCACTCAAGACTCAATCTTGCCATGCACTGAGGTTCACAACAGAACTGTCACAGGCTTCAACAGAAGTAAGATCTTACATACACCAAAGCAAAAAAATGCCACTTCCATATCACTAGCGGAGCAGAACTTTTCCCGTTGTAGAAACCCATGAGAACAAAGTATTCTTCAAAAATCAGTTCTGAAACAGGCTACCTGCTGCTTTTATCTCTCATTTAAAGAAAAAACTATTCCCGCTACGTGTTAAACCACAAAATGGCTGAGTTTTAGTAACAAGCACATCAGACAGAAAATTATCTTTTATTTTCCAACTACAAACCTGTCTGCATTTCAAAAGCTGGGACAGAGCAAGACATTTTTCATATTATGTTAAAACACAGTCAATATCATGACTTTGTATGTACATACTGCCAACTGCTTTCCTCAAATACAGAAGACTACCTTAGGCAGACAGAAAAGAAGCTTAAGCAACACAGGGATGTCTAGAAACCATCATGAGTCATACTTGAACAGGAAGTTACAGAGACATCACTGACATACCATGTAACCTGGGACAGCATCAAGCCTTGGTATGTGTCTGAGACAGTTTTGCTGACAGGATAGAAGCCCTTTCGTTGAACTATTAACATTATTTAGAGATGTAACACCTCCCACCAGAAACGGACTGGGCTGTTGTTCCAGTCATTCAGGGAGAGATGTTTTGCATTGCCCTTCTGAATACCAGCTTTTCTAACGAGTGTTAACACTGCGATGCAGCGTAAGAAAAGTCCTTGTACCTCTGTTCACCCAAGGAGTATACAGAATGACAGTATGCGCAGTTGAACTACATCACTCTGGGTTTAAAATACAAAATCCTTTAAGAAATTCAATATAATTTCCCATACAGTTAATTGAGAAATTTATTTGTGTTCTCAGATGATTCACAAATCATCCTATCTAAAACAGTCAAAGATAGACCGCTGGCTCTGCAAGTTTGCCAAAAGACTGTATTTTGCTATTATAATTTTGGTGGAAGGATCTTGTACTGCGTCACTAGTCCAAACCTCCTACACTGTATTTCCTACTACTAATACCTTAAAGGATGCCGACTACTTCACTGGGGCCCAGGGTACAAGAATCTTTTTCATCCTAAAATTAGTACTCTAACAGCAGAGGCTTTTATCAATTAGGATTACTCTGTTAGTTCAATGATCAATGCCAAGAACTTCAAGTTTTATAATTAGATCTTGCACCTTCTACACATCATTTTTTTACCACCTCTCCCAAAAAAAGGCTTACACATCCAAATAATCAGGAATATGAAGCCACAATTCTTAAATTGTAGAAAACTGGAGGGAAAAAGAAGAAGAAAAAAATTTTAAAGATTTTTAAAAACTCAGCTAAAACTTTCTAATACATTATTTCAAACTCCAGACACTGTAGTGGAATATGGAGACCAAGAAGGGCAACAGAAAACGTTTACTTGAACATTGTTCAAGATCATGGCACAGTCTAACATAAATAAACATCCTAAAAGAGAAAAAAACTGTTTTGTAAAATATTCTGAGGTAGAAGTCGCCAATCTTCCTGTCTCTGAATCACATGCCGAAATCTTCATATAAGAGATATATATGGCATCTGTATCGCATATTCTGGAGAGCCAAAGGACAAAGAAGCAGTAGGACAGTCCACAGACAGCAAAAGACAGCAGCTTCCAAGCCAACTTGTGGACTGATGCTGCTGGTCTCTCCCTGATGAAGCAACATTTCAGATATTCCTGACAGCACAGTCCTGGTAATACAAGACTGAGCATGGGAGCCACACTCAAGCTTTTCAAAAGTGGCACAATGCTCCACCACCAACAGTACGGTAAATCACATCTCTTCCAGAGATTCAGTCAGACGATGCACCTTCACACTCAACCTGGCAGTGTTTCTCTACATGCAGCAACTCTAAGGAAAACTCTCCAGATACCTTGTAAGGGTCAGAACTCCTGAACCTTCCACAACCCCTCCTGCCTCCAAGTGACATGACCTCACACCTAGTAAACCCAACACACTTGACCAGTTACTGCAAAGTCATTAGTACTTTTGAATTAGTCATCTAAATAACACACTTCAAGGAAAACAGAATCTGTTTATGGGTTTTTTATGGTTTCTAGGGATACCATAATTTGTCTCTGGCCTCATAACTTCTTCAATGGAAAATAAAATTTAAAGCCAGAAGCAAAACCAGAAAAAGCCATGATTTTATAGAACACAAACCTTCTCTTTAGAATAAACATCCATTCCGTACCTTGCCCAGCTTTTTTAAGTTTAATCGCAGTTTTACTTCGACTTAATTGTCTGTTATTTTAGGAACAGAACTGAATATCTTATCAGGTATCAGTGACTTATTATAATCCACCTTTCAAATTCATTTTATAAATTTACTTGGATAGTGTTACAAAGTTAAATATAGAAATATAATCTTTTGGGTACACTTCAGCAAAAGTTCTCAAAAACTATGCATAGAATATTGTTTTGTATTGCCATTGTGCATCCTAGGTGGATACAAAAATAGGCTAAATATATATCAATAGGTAAGGTAGTACAGAATAATCCATGTCATTAACTCTCTAAAGAAAAAAACAAAAACAAACCAGAAAAAATACAGCTTTCTACATACTCATTTCTGCAGAGGATCACAGGTCTTATATTTCATACCTAAAAGCACTTTCCACACCAGTATACGATACATGGATGGGAGCGGAAACCTCTGACTAAATGTGCAAAGCTTTTCAATATCTGTAGGGAAATAAAGAGAAAAAAAAATTAAGGTAAATTTAAATATAATTATAAATAGGTTTGAGGCTCTGATCTACCTAAGTATGACAAATCCTTAGCTGCATATCAAAATCCCCACTTTCATCAAATACTATCAACAAATGCTTTCACCACTTCAAATGAGAACAGAATGTGCCCTATAAACTGCAACAATTTTGAAAAATATATATGTTAGCTTGGTTTACAATAAAATTACCCTAGGTTTCACTAGGTTGTACCATTTTTATAGACATTTTGTAAATCGTGTTGCTAATTCAAAACAATTAAGAGCTTTGTCAAAGGGACAACATTTATCTTTCTATTCTGTTAGAAATGTAGCATTCCTCAGGGACCAACAGCAATAACAAAACCTTCATTGTTTTGAGGTTAGATGGAATTAACAGCACAAGGTGATACATTTTCAGATTAAAATTGCTTTCATTAAAAAACTTTTAGTTTCTTGGGCATAAAAAATGAGAGAAGAAAAAATAGAAATGAGCAAGCACATGTATCTAATAGTTTTAAAAATCAGATTTTCAGACCTTTGAAACTCAAAGGACTGCTGAAAGATTAGTGGTAAAAGATGCAAAACTTAAATGAGTACTAAGCACAGCAGCTAAACATTTTCTATTATTCCCTCCCCAGACCCAAATCATCAAAGTAATAGAGGGAACAGTGAAATCAACTTGCCCAACCGGTCATCTTTTAACAGAATTTCCAGTGACTTCTTTTCTTCAACTCCACGAAACCCCACTTTTTCGTAATACACTGAGCGAAAGTTTCTCTGAGAGTCGTCAGCCATGACTGAATCCTTTTGGAGAAACAGTAATTCCCTTAAGACTTAGAAGAATACATTCCTGTTACGTTAAGGTCAAGTACTTTTGCACACCGATAAAAGTTGACTACTTACGTCTCTATAGTATTAATAAACCCTACAGAATATGAAAATCTTCCAAGATTTTTTTCATCATATGCTAACATAGACAATCATAAAAATAACTGAATCTAAACAATGTCTAAAGATATCCATTTTCCAAACAAAACACAGTTTTTTTTTTTTATTCCTGTAGTAAATTACACTAATTTTCAAAAAGTTTAAAAAAAAAAAGCTGGAGAGACACTTAGTCTTTTATGTGATACTGTGTATTTCAAAACCAATATAAAAAATACAGTTAAGAGTCTGACCAAATTTTGGCTACAGAAACCCTAATCAAGTACAACTGTTACCCAGATAAGTAAAATCAACAGGTTTCATACTCACCAGACAAGGTAACCAGCAGCAAGGGCATTCCAATGTTGGCCCCAGCAGCACAGGGGTGACAGGAAAGAATAAGGCTAGGTATGTAGGTTTGTTGTTAAGTTGCAGATTTGAATTAAATGTTCACGTTGTTATCAGATGCTGCAACAGCCACAGTCTTGAGCTTGTTATTCCAGCACCAAAAAGAAATAAATGTCTCATCCTTATGCTGGAAACAATGGTAAATTGCAGTGAGTACTCCATGTTTCATAACAAATGTAACTGACATTTCAGTTCAGTTCAACCTTCTAAATATCAATTCCTCTGCAGCTTGCAAATATGAGTTCTGTTTTGTAACGCAAAGGACTAAAAACAATCTTAACTTTTATGCCCAGTGACAGCAGCAAAATTTGGAGAAAAATAATTTGAGTGAGGAGCAATGGGCGAATGATGCATTGAAAAGCTTTTCTAGTTAAATTCTTCTTTTCCTTGCTGAACCAAAGTACACATCAGGAGCAAAGCATTTGCAGATGTAAACCAAGGCCACAATTCTGCAAAGAATGCACATATTTAAATTTGTATATCCACTAGGCCTATCTGCTTTTCAAATTAAGTCAATTTTTAGTGCTTTGTAGGATCAGGACCAAGACCAGACAGAAAAACATAAACCAGCAAAGGACTGAATTAATGTTTTCTGAGATAGTATTTGACCTATCTCAAAACCAGAGAAAAAATATTTTATATTACATGCAAGACACTCCAGTTATGCACTATCCTTATGAAAATGACTGTGATGTTCATGTATTGTGCATTTACAAGAGTCCATTGATCACATTGCAGCCATGTCTAAAAGCAGACTTATGATGCTACAGACACTACATTTAAAATATTTGAAATTTGTTAAATCTGAAATTAGTATGTACTATTTAGAAAACATTTAGCCTATACCACTTGTGGAAAGCTGACAATAAAGTCAAATATCATTTGAAAAATAACAGCACGATCTATAAAAAAGGAATGCTATTTCAATAATTTCAAACTATCACTATACAGCAGTATATTTTATTTACTCAGTGGAAAAAAAGAGGAACACTGTTTCCTCCCACCCTCGCTCCAAAATTTAGGATATATATTTTCATGTTAGGCAAACAACTGGAAAAAGGAAGGGGGAAAACAAATCCCTAGCCAGCTCATTGGGAGCGTTCTGTACAAAAGAGTGCCATTAACTCACCCCGTCTTCAAAGATTAATGCATTTTCGGCCTTAGTAGCACTTTTCATCATATTACTAAATTTCACGCCAGGTGATTTTTAACAGCAACAACGAAAAAGAGATACTTGGCCAAGAGCCAGTCACGCCGCCAGCACACCGCTGCCCACCAGAAGGCCCCCTCTCCTTTCCCCTGACTGGACTGAACCCTTCGCAGGCCGAGCCGCACCGCCGGCAGGGCCGGCCCCGCTGGAGGGCACCGACCGGCCCCGCCGACACCACCCGGCCCCTACAGCGGCCTCGCCACCGTTCCGGGCTTCGGGGCTGCAACACCCGGGCTTCGTTTTCCAAAGGAAAACAGGGATACGAGCGGGCACGGGGCCATTTACCCCCCGGGAACCAAACGGCACGTTACCGGCCGCCCCTCTCCCCGCACACACGCAGGTCCCCCTCCCGCCGGGCAAGGCGGGGCAGGGACGGGGCACCCCTCACGCCCTCCCTCCCCGCCTGCCCGCACGCTCGGCGGCAGCGAGTCCCCACCGGAGCCCCCGCGGGAGGCGGCCAAGGCGGTGGGATGGGCTGGGGGCTTGCTGAGGGCCAGCGGCCGAGAGGCGCGGAGCCGGGAGGCCGAGTCAACCGCCAGCCCGGGGCAAAGCCGTGCCGGGAGCGAAGGCGACGGCGAAGACCTGGCGAGGGGCTCGGGACAGGGGATGGGAGCGGGGCCGGTGGCAGACACCCCCCCGCGAGCACCGGGACCCCACCGCCGCCCCCCAGCACCTACAGCAGGCGGGCGCGGCCCGCGGACGAGCGCGGCGCGGGCTCGGGCGCATGCGCAGGCCGCGTCCCGCCCCGGCGGCGGTGGCCGTGGCGGAGGGGCGGAGCGTTGCGTGGGTCTCCCGCCCACCGGTAGGGGCACGTGCGCAACGGCCGCGGCAAGCGCGCGGGTGGCGCTGGCCGCTCCTCACGGGGCTGCGGGGTTGTCGCAGGCCTTGCCGCTGTCTCGGGGCTCCCTGGTCTCTCACACACCTCGGTTGTTCTCCCCACCACCCCCCCTTAGGTCAAGCCGGCCGCCCCTCAGCTCTCAGAGCTGGCTCCCCCTCCTCACTTCACCCCGCGTTTCGTGGGGCTGCTTTGGGTACGGTGAGGGCTGCCGGAGGAAAACAACAGCATCTCGCATGGGCCTGTCTCAAGGTGACACCGCCGGTCTGGGCGTTTTGACAGAACAGGCTGTGCCCAGTATGGAATCACAGAGAGCAGTGACCCAGAAAGTAGAGTGCTGCGCAAGACCCACCGATAACGGTCGTCGATAAGAGAATAACTCTCTCCCTTAACGCTGAGGCCATGAAGAATAGCAAACAATTATATTGCCTGCACAGTATCATTTACTATAATTCATATGCTTGGCATTTTGGCCCATTCACTGTGACATCTAGGGACATGTTATTTGGAATAATCTCCAGGAAGCTAAATGCATTTTCCAAAACCCAGATTTACTCTGGCGCATGTGAGCAAAGTACTTGATGCTAGAACTCCCACCCCTCAAAACAGATGAAGGACGCAAATCTCTCTGTTGGAAGCCAACACTCAAAAATCAACCCGTGCTGCCAAAACCAGGGAACGTCAAACTAATAGTGTGGTTTTATTTGGGGGTTTTTTGTAGTTGGTCGTGACGTTTTTACTCAGATCTTCGAGATCTTTCCAGCCCTTAACTGTGTGATCGCAAGGACTAGGCAGCTGCTTTTAATAGGAACTGAGTTTTCAGCTCATGGTCCCTTTCCAGCAGCAGAAACTTGAACAAGACCATCGAACACCTGAGTTAGCAACACCAAGATTTCAAAATACTAGAACCCGCCAAGACAGCTTCCTAGGTTAAGTGGCCTATTTTCAAATGCACAGAATATCCCATTATTTTAATCTTGCCCAACGCTTTTGAAATGGCAAGGGGAAGGCACGCTGTTGCAGAATGGACATGCTTTTGTTGAACCCAGTTCACACAAGAGTGTTTTTGTTGAGTCAGTGCAAGGCCTAGCAAATATGTTTCTTGAAGTAATTCTGTACAGCAGCAGGTGGCAGGCTGGTGCCATTTTTTGTCATTTTTGGCTTCTTCACCTCAGATTCATCTCTTACCGATAGATGGCACTTGCCTCTGGATGAGATCTGTGTGGTGCTGTTGGGAGCTAACCACTATCACAAGGTTCAGAAAACAGCTACTGAAATTCAGTCGAATCTCTATCATTTTTAATTATTCATTTTTGGCCATGTCAAGATGTATCACATAGCTATTGTGGTGCTCTAAAAAAGGCTGAAGCTAGCACAATTTATTTTAGTACTAATTTATTGTACAGCAGATACAGAAATATTTTAAGCAGTTGAGCTAGCAGACACTGTGCTATGGATTGCATTATATTAATGCTAACAATTATGGCATTGCTAAAAGTTCCTAATCAAAATCAGGGCCTGAAAGATTTAGCTGCATAAAAATATAGCATAAAAATAATACCTGCCCTGAAAAACAATAAAATTAATGCACTCCCCCTAGTAAAGTTTCTAAACCCCACATACAGGAAGCTTCTTAATCATGTAGCTTATACACACAGATTTTCTTAATGGTGTCTGTAAACAGTTTCTAAGATACAGATAATAGGTTATAGTGGGATCCCATCCCAAAGTCAGTTGTAAATATGACTACCGGCATTATATTTAGGTCAGTGGGAAATGAATTAAAGAACTGAATTTCAGACTTTTCAAACTGCAGATGAATTTAAAAGCATAGGTTGAGCATGAACTGCTAATGACTACAATGATTATTATGTGGTGACACATACACAGTGAAACAAAGATGTCCAACCTAATTTTTCAGAAAGACAGCCATGCACAGAGTTGGACTTCATTACTTTAACAGCCTTATTTCTTTTAACTGCCCTTCTACATCCATCTGCACTGAAAATAGCTAAATGACTCTATATGCTGTAAATCGGTGTTGTAAAGCACACAGATGACTCATTACTTAAAAGTTTCATTTAAGAAATTTTACATTTTCATAAACCAAATAATGACCTTATCTTCCTTTGTCTAGGGACATAAAGTATCTTCATTCCTGTTGACAAAATCTCTTTGTTGCCACTGTAAATTGAACGCAGAATTTCATCATGAATAGCTGCAGGTGTCAATCAGCCAAGTGGAGGACTGTGTTTATAATAAAATTGATTGATTAACACATCATTAATCAATAATACCTTCCTAGGCATCTGTCCAAACCATGATAACCTAAACATTGAATTTTTTAAACTGCAATAGCATCAGTAAAGGTAGCACACGTAAAAGGTAAAAGGGAAATAGGTTTGGAATTGGCTTGGGATTATCTGAGATAGCAGAGCCAAACTAATTAATACCCTGCTAGCATACTGCATCTCTCGTTTTTATCTGTGACTTTGAGTATTACTGTGTTTGTATTTGTAGTGATATGTTTATATTGCACAAGTGAATTGCTCACTGACATACAAAGACACATGAGAGGGAAGCCAAACACTGCTAATGTTGTTTATGGCAAAATACAAACCGCATTGTGTGCATGGTTCTTCATGAAGAGCAATGCTTTTGCTATTAAAGCTGGAATAATTTTATGGGAGCGATGTGCTGCTGAATATTACAGCTCTTAGAACGTCTTTAGGGTTTCGGTCTCTCCTGTATGACGGATCTATCTGTGGAATTACAGATGATTATCGGAAGCAACCTTGTTATGTGAATTTATCAAAAGAAGTTGAAAATGCAAAGCAATGGAATGTTGATTTTACGCAGCATGGAGATCCGTATTTGCATGGCATTATAACACATGTTGTAATATACAAAAAATAAGTGCAGATTTCAGGTGGGTTTCATTTGCTCTGAAGTGACTGAAGATGCACTTTCTTTTTTTTTTTAAGACACTTGTCTGATAATATCTTCACAGTGTAGCAAAACTAGTGTATACTTTCAGCCTGCTAATGCACTCTCTCCTGTTCCTCTCACAATAGGAGAATATTGATCTTCAGGAAAGGAGTTACAAGTTCGGTCATTTCAGCTTTTCTAAGATATCATCTCCTGTTTCTTCAGAAGCATGAATAGTTCCAGATGGTGAGTAGGGCTGTGTTAATGGAAAGGACAATTTACTTAGATATTCACATAACGTTTTCATTATGAACATCGACATCTAGAAAAGCTTGGCCCCATTTCCTGGCCAAAACAGCATCACTCTACTGTTTACATTTTACCTGAGAGAAGAATGCAAATGTTGGAGCTATAAATGTTCACAACTTAATCCCTTGTTGAAGTGAGATGGAAAAAAAATAACACTCTAGGTAATAAAAATATCATAAAACTGTTTGGCAGCAAAAGGGAATTCAGCCTTTCATTTTAGCATGGCAGCACAACAGGCAGGTCTGTCTCCAAGCAGACCAAACACTGTCTCGGTAATCATGAATATGCATCTCCAAATGACAGCAAGGAAAAAGCTCGTGGGGCTGAAAACAGTATAAGGAGCGGTTGAACTTGGAAAGCTGAGTTCAGATGTCTCCTACTCCTCTGTTTTCTCATCCTGCTAGAGAATGAGAGCGCTTCAGAGGTGACATGCTTTTGTCTGCAGAGATATACAGAAACTGCAAGACAATTGCAAAGAAAATAACAAATTGCAGTTGCTTGCTCAAAATGTAAAGGAAATAGAATTTGTTTTAAGATTATGTTAGTGATTTTTTTAGGATAATGCCTTCTGGATTCTAGTCATAACTTCGGTTTGTTGCTTAACCTCTGATATCAACTGTGCCTGCCCTAATTATTCTTCTACCAACCTGATTAGTAGCTGTGTTAAGGGTAAGATTGTTGGTTTTGTCTGAAGAAGGGTTGCGAGATTTTAAATAGCACCAAAAACCTGGTTTGTGCTGTCAGTGAGCATGGCACATTTGGGGCACTATTCATAATTAATAAATAGTCCCAAATAATCTTATCTCAGTTTTGTTACTCTTTAATTAAGAAGTGACAATGAGGTGACAATGAGACAAAGATTGGTCAGTTTAGGGATGGTGGGAAAATTAAGTAATACACCTTGAGAATTCTAATTGAGATTTGGTATATGGATGAAGTATAGTATTATGATCACTATATATGGTTAGAGACGGAGCAAAAATTGTGGCAATATGCAGGTATCTGCCACAAATGAGAAAGCAAGTAGGAATTAGGAACGGCTTTCAGTCTTTGCAATAGTTCTTGTATCAGAGCTACAGATGTGCTCAGAAGCTCATTCAAGGTCACAAGCTGGATATGGTAGTTAGATTCTGTATTCCTCACTCAACCAAGTATCCCCAAAGCTTTAGGGCCTGAGCAAACTGCACAGTGCAGTGGACTGAAGGAGCAGCTGCAAAGGATTTTACTCCTCTTGAGTCCTGTGTCCCAGGATGGAGACGGTTTGTTTCAGTCCCTGCGCGTATTTGAACCAGACGTTCTCTAAAGCGAGCCTAGCCAAGCCAGAGTTTCAAGGCATCATTTCAACAGCCAGGATTGCAGAAGCCCATCAGGTGTTCCTCACCATTGCCACCCTCCTCGGCCAGGACCTGCGCTGAGAACGGCACCTGGCTAGCTGCTTGCACTTTTGGCCATGGAAACAAGTTCATAGCTCCGACTTGCTCCCTAGGCTCAAAGGCAAGAGCCTAACCCAGTGGCTTCACTGGGACCACTAGTGTAAGGGTGAAAGGATCAGAGCCAACCAAAGCAACACAGCAGACACAGCACTTGTACCTCCACAGAATAATTTGTCACTTAATCACCTTCTTTCAGAAAAACTGCCTGCCATGGGGGAGGGGAGCCTTGTACACAAGCAGGCTTTTGGTCTCAGTGGAGCTCAGAGGGCTTTGCTAGTGCATTCATTTAAAGGATTGAGCAACAACTAATTAATTGCTCTAAATTATATCTGTTATGGTTTGGAGGCTTGTTTTAATATATGAAGACAAACTGTTAAACTGGAATGGCAGACTGATGTTTATTTTGTGATAGGACAAAGTAGTCTCAGCTCTCTCCTGATCATGATTTTCTATGTGGGCTTTCTAGGTCTGCATTTCTATAGTCATTAAATGCATAGGTGCTGCCAATGTCCTGCTTTCCGGTTGTTTTTGTACAGAATAATGGAAAGCTGTAAAAATCACAGAACAATTTACCTCATAAATTTCCAAATTACACTAGGATGATTATCATCTGCCTCTCCAGGTAATGATTTGCAGCCATTACCATTGAGAACTTGTCAGTGGGAACTGAAAGGAGTATTCTCTGAAGGGTTTGGGGCCAGAAATCCTTGCCAGACTGAGCAGTGTGAACTATAGGATGCAGGCAGATACACTCCTCTAACATCCTTACTCAAAATGTACAACAGAACTGCAGTTTTGTGCTGACTTGGACTTTTTCAGGCTGATTGATTATTTTAGTGATTTTCTGGTCAGCACATAGATCTGGTGCTAATTTTATCAGCGTGGTTTTAAAGTCAATGCATGGAGAGTGCAGTGTCTCTCACCTTCCCCTCCATAGATGGAATTATGCAAAACGTTTTCACTTAAAGCTGTTGGTATTGGCTTTGGTGTTGCTAGCACTTTTCTAAACTGATGAATTTGAACTTAGACGGTGCAGACAACACTAGCTTATTTGGCATTCACAAACCGCAGCAGCATATTAGGCATTAATTATACATGACTAATTATATTAATTATAATGAATAAGAATTATATTAGGTTTAAGAACTATTTAAAGGGAACTAGAAATTAAAGCAGCAGGATTTAGTATCTGGCTGTCATGGACTTGCTCTGCATGGCCTTGGACAGCATGGTTTGTCATTCTGTCTCTGGTTTTCCAAAAGACAAGATGAAGGTAATGGTATGTACCTCCTTTGTAAAGCCAATGAGATCCTGTTATAAACACAAATATCGCTCTATATATATTAAAATAACAGCATGTAATTTCAAATCTTCCAGCACTACAGTTTTAAAATCCTTGTTTAAAGCTAATTGTTCAGATCACTTAGTCCATAAAAGGACCTATCAAAAATTGCCTTTAATAAAAAAAAAAAAAAAGGTTAGAAGCTACAAGTAAATCAAAAATTATTAAAAGAAGTTACTATTTGTAAGAGTATTTCCAAGTAAGCTGAAATTCCATAAAGACCTGAGCTTGTACCTGGTCTGGAATTAGACATTTCTATCATCTTAGACATTTGGAGGGCCCTCTGACAGTGACATTTTGAGTGATGGGTTCAGCTACTGGGAGAGGGCAAATCTAATGATCCAAGTAGGAAATTCAGAGAAAAGAGAAATTCATGAGAGAGTGATCTCACCAACTTCACCTCTGCCTCCATCTTGCCAGCTACAAAATGGGAATAATCACAACAGCTCGTTTTGTGGGGATTTGTTAATCTTTACAAGGCACTTCATACATGTGAAGCAGTACAAAGTTTGCCAAACATGGGCGGATAGCTGTGAGCTTTGTCTAATCAGCAAATGACTCAGTCCATTCTTCTCCGTAGAGGCCCTGTTCCTCCTGTAGGCCTAAACAACAGGAATTATGCCCAGCTAGCAAGGTCTGTGGCCAAAAGGGCAGAGCGTCCTCCAGGAAGTTGTTTCTGCCGTCATGGAACTGCAAGCAAAAGGCATAGAAAAGTGAATGGGAAAATATTCCATTTTAACCAAAAATGTTGTGCTGAAACAGCTTGGGACAGTTTATACCTGAATTTCCTCCTGCTGGGACAAAGATAGACTCATTTTTTAACACACTAGTTTTGTAATACCAACATCCTTCCATTCTATCGATCAGTTCTCAGCTACATCTCAGCTCTCAGCTACATCCATAGCAGCAGATGAAGTGCCCAAGACCACCCTCTGGCATTAAGGCCAGTTGGCACAGAATGGCCATGACCCTCTTATTAATTTCATATTCTCCAAAAGAGGGTGGTTACAAGCAGCTTCCTTAGTGGGAATAGTCTCTGCTGCGTGCTAACATCCTAACTGTGCCACAGAAAAGATATAGAAGAATATAAGTTGATCTAAGCCAAAAATAATGTTTGGGATGTTTCTATCAACTTAACAGGATAGAGAATCAATCGTCAGTGCCCAGGGACATTCTTGTTTCTTGTGAATCTACTTTTTATCCTGGTCCTGACTTTCACGCTCTTTCTGATTACCTTCCTTTTTGAGCTGGAGAGCTTGTCACGTTAGTAGTGTAAGACCTCTTTTCATCACAAATACTTCCAGAAGATAAAACTAGCACCACTGAAAAGAAATGTTAAAAAAAAAAATAGCAATTTAGGGACAGCAGTGGGGAAAAAAGCCACCAAGAAAATGCATTATGCTACAAGTCAAGCTCCATTTCCAACTATTTCTGCATTCTCAAAGTCTGAAATCCAGGTCTGAGCTTTTTCAGGTTTGGCTGAAACACTGTGTAAAACTTACTTGCATAAGTGACAAAGCCGGTTGCATTCAGAGGCTGTCATCATTGCCTGGATGTGATATGATAATTTCTGTAAAAGTCTTTAATCTGTGAGATGTGATTAACTGCAAAGTTATTAAAACAGACTCTGAAAGGCTTCTCTAAGAATCTGTATATACATTACGTCCATGTCTGGAGGAGGGGACCTCCAGTTTCTTAAGAAACATTTGCTTACATGTATATCTTTTTGTATGGAAATGCAGAACTTAAAACCGTTTTCTTCTATCCATTCCCTTTTCTTTTGGTCCTGTTTATTATTCTGCAGTTACTTTACCGACTCTTTGATCTGATGAAAAAAGCACGTTTCTGGCAGTCAGCAGACCTGGTTTCTATTTACATTCTGCTATTAAAGTGATCTGGCATAAATTGCTGTCGACAATGACTCAGATCAGGGAACTGATCTGCCTGAAAACTAACCTAGTTTTCATCTAAATCCATAATCACATTAACCATGTGGCTGCACACATGCTCCCCAGTGCCAGTTCCTGGGGAAGGTAGGAACAAGCTGTTGGGGACAAGAGGAAGGACTAGTGCCCCACGCTTGTCAGCAGCCCTGCCTCATCCCTCAGCAACTGCTCATGGAGCTGCAGCTGTGAGTGAACTGCCACAATTACTCATTTTAAAGCAAAGATGTGGTGCCACACCAAGCTTTGCGGTGCTAAATTCACTAGTTGGAGCACTCCCAAGTGGAAAACGTATTACAGAAGGCAACGTGTGCAGGAGACGAGTATTAGCTGGTACTAGACTAGTGCTGTGGGACAGGTGACAGGTCTGGTGACGCTGAGGGCTGCCTGCTGGGGATGCCTGATGGAAATTTCCTCCTTCCATGTTGAGCAGGATGGCTGCAGCAGTGACCAGCACAGGCACAAGGGCCTGAGCAGGCCAAGCAAGAGGCACCTGGGTGCTCCTGGGCTGCAGCGGCCGTTCCCCCAACCTCCAGCCCCAGGAAAGGCTGCTCTAGGAAGAGCTGCACTGTCTCACCCCCATTTAAGCTGCTCTGGAGTATTACATGGGGCAAAAAGCCCTGTTGTTCTGTGCATCGCTTATGTCTACTCTGAAACGTGAGTTTTCCACTGGCACTGCTGCGACACAAAGGGCTCTGCGGCTTTCCACCGCCCAACAGGAAACAGTAACAAAGGCATTAAGTGCGTCTTCTCTTTGGCACAGCAGCACTTTTTAATAACCCCTGCCCCAGCAAACTTCTCATTCCCGAAGAGAACAATGCAATGCATTTAACATTTTTCTGATTAATATTTATGGCTACAAGCCACCCATTGTTTTTACTACATAACAGTTTTTACTGTTAATCAATAGGGGCTCCAGAAAACAGCAGAACAAGCCAGGGGAGCTGAGGAAGCCTTGGTTCTTCAAAAGTTATGGAAAATGGCAAGAAGTTTTCCCCCTCACCTACGTTGTTGCAGTTTGTTTTAAAAGCAGAATCATAGAATCATAGAATGATTTGGGTTGGAAGGGACCTTAAAGGCCATCTAGTTCCAACCCTCCTGCCATAGGCAGGGACACCTTCCACTAAACCAGGTTGCTCAAAGCCCCGTCCAACCTGGCCTTGAACACTTTCAGGGTTGGGGCATCTACAGCTTCTCTGGGCAACATGTTCCAGTGCCTCATACCCTCATAGTGAAGAATTTATTCCTTATATCTAATCTAAATTTACCCTCTTTCAGTTTAAAGCCATTAACCTTATTCTATCATTACATGTCCTCATAAAAATTCCCTCTCCAGCTTTCTTGTAGGCCCCGTCCAGGTAGTGGAAGGTTGCTATAAGGTCTCCCCGAAGCCTTCTCTTCTGCAGGCTGAACAACCCCAGCTCTCTCAGCCTGTCCTCACAGGAAGGTGCTCCAGCCCTCTGACCATCTTTGTGGCCCTCCTCTACAGGTCCATGTCCTTCTTATGTTGGGGATAATTAAATTTAGACCTCCTACTTGGGTTCATAAATCTTCACTTAAGTGTCTCACTAAGCTGACCCACATTTGAAAATGTTTACCTTAGCATTTATGTAGCCTTAGTAGTGTGGAATGTTTATACTTGCTCTTGCATTTGCACTTACCTATACCGTTATGTATTGTGTGCTGTAACTGTGTACTAATAATCCCACTGTATCTCTGACACTCTTTCACAGTAATTGCTCCCCTAGGTGCTGTTTTCCAAAGATTTCTATGTTTTAACCTTTGAAATGGAAGTAGGCCTTGTTTTACTATGAAGTTGGTGGAAAAGGATATACCATAATATTTGGACCTATTTTATTTCAGTGCCTAATTGATTAGTTGGAGACAGTGATCTGGAAACCTGAGCAAGGTTGTACTACATTTGCTCATGAGGGCAAAGCAAACATTAAAATATAATTCCTGAAGACCTGGGCACTGATTCTTCCTTGCCTTGTGCTTTTCTCCTCTTCAGCCTAAGAAAATAATGTGTATTAAAACCGATAAAAATGTATTTTATGTGTATGTGAACATCAGTACCTCTTTAAAATATGATTGCTGCAATGGTAGTAGTAGAAATTGCTAACATGCTGCATTTCTGGGATGAAGTAAATGCTGTACCCACTCTGCAAATGTTTATATATATAAAAAACAAAACAGTTCACAAGATCGTGTGATCTGAGGGGAGTGTGCATGGTAAGTGATGATGATTTCCCATCCCTTCACAGATTTGTGCCGCAGATCTGCTGTACTTTTGTAGTGTCTGGGAAACGAGTGAGCAATGACATGAGTAGAATTCAACATCTTTCTGTGTGCTCTGCTGTAAAATAGAAAAAGCAACATAGGAAATGCTCTATCATCCTTTTTACAAATCAATCAGAGAGGCAATAAATCTTTCCTCAGAGCCTAGAATTACCCACTGCTTCGTATTATCTTCTGCTTCATACTCAAGTGAGGTTTTCTCCAGAGGCGCTGGAGTAACAAGCTCCTTACTAGGCTGATGAGACACCCACACGGAAGGGAGAAAAGGAGCACCAGGGTAAGCGGGAAAGACTTGACAGCTCCCGGCGGGTGGGAGCGAGGATCGGGTAGGCGTGGGGGTGTCACTGGAGGGAGCCGAGGACGGGGAAGACAAAGGCATCCCAGGGCACTGGTGGGGAGGCAGGGAGGAGGGCCCTGAAAGGATCTCCATGCTGTGCTCCGTAGGGATGTCCAATGCTCCCATTTTGCTATGCCACTGGACATATTGACATCCATTGGCAATAAACCCAACTGACTCCTCAGGACACATCAGCAGGAGTTAATTCAGGCCTTGCTGTAACATTAAACCTTCAAATTAGCTTAGTGTTAAATCTCCTTCCTTCTCTCCCTCCGTCACAATCCCCGCCCCCAAGCACAAAGCCCACGGATTTTACCCCGATGTGTTGAACTTAACAGGCAGGCCAGAAACTGGGCAAAGGTGATGGTTATTACCCCCCCAAAATACAAGTGTGGGGGAAAATGACAGACGGCTGAGATCACATCCTTTTAAGTGTTTATTTGCCAGTTAAGATCCTTTTATTCCATCAATGCAAATATGCAGAACAGCAGGAAACCATGTTTCAAGCAGCACACACCAGTTGGCTGAGAATAAACTAACTACATTCCCCAAGCAATGTAAAAGTAACAATGCACATCATCTTCCAGAAGAAGAAACAAACAAATATTGCAGCCCAGAGGCACAGCAGGCAGCTTCCGTACAAAGTAGTTTGGCTATTTAAAATGCTAGAACCAACCCTTGCCCGTTTCTCCAACCCCACCCCCCTGCCCCCAAAAGTCCTACTATAATTTAACCACTTTTTTTTGCTATCTACATAATATATAAAATATAAACTCTCTTTACTTATAACACTTACTTTTCTTGATAAATAGCTCTTTAAAATATCTACTGTACATATGTCCATGCGTTGACATTATATATATATAGCATTTATATATACGTATGTATGTATGAAAAACAATAAATATATACTTAATATTGACACAGCAACAAACTGAACATATTCTCATTTTCAAAATCAAATAAAAGAAAAGCAGTACAGAGAGAAACAGTGAGTGTCACTTGTGAAGCACAGCATAGCAGGGAGCTTTGATTCCTGCCCTGGCTGGGCATTCAGTATGCCACGTGCTTGAGCAGTTGCGGTGTTAACATATTCTTTAATGAATCTGTGTTAGAAGTTACTTCAGGTTGTAGATTAGTCACCCTGTATGCCATGTGTAACACAGACTGAGTGCGAGCTCAGGGGGAAACAAGGGAGACTCGCCTCGTGGCTTGCAATGGAACGGGAAACAGACAGGGAAGGGAAGCAAGTCTGACAGCTGGTGTAAAAAGAAAACGAAGTAATGGACAGCACATGGCTGGAAGGTCATAAATAACCATGGTAAACAAGTTAATAGAGTTAAGTGCTTTTAAAGATGATGGCTGGCACTGCTGCAAAAAGGATCTTGATTATCTGTAGCCAACTCCGTGTAATGAACCAGTTTTCCCACTGCCACAAGAAGACACAAATGAAACCCAGATGGCCAAATTCAGATGCTAGAAATGGGGTCACTGCATGACACTGCGAGGCTGCAGGTTCAGAGCCAAAGCTGCCCAAGGGCACCTGAATTCACTGAACGTCCTTAATGGACGTTCACTGAACCTAATGGATGGGATTTTTTGAAGGATGAATTTAAAGAAAAAACACCACAAAAAACCCAACCAAAAAAACCCACACTCAACCCCAAACGGTTAATTTCACACACGTCAAAACATAATAAAAGATGGATTTTTTTAAATTTTCATTTCAAAACAGCATTCTTTAAAAATTGACTTAATCCCGAAAGAAAAAATGTAAATGATCTTCTACAAACATGTTTTGTGTTCAGTTTTGGATTGACCATAGCCATTCTGTTTATTCATTTAACTGAAAATGCTGAATAGGAGCTATTTCAGTTTGACCTAAGCTGATACCCTTCATTCCCCAACCCCAAGGCTTCGATTTGGCAGCTTTGAAAAAGTCATTACTTGCCTGGGCTCTGGCTTCAGTAAGTCATGAGGTTATGACATCAGTTCATGAATGCAGCATTATGTATAGTCTCATTTACTTAAAATTTCTTCTTTTCATGAGCAAATGGAAGTGGGAGGTTATTGTTAAGGGGAAATTATTTTTATTGGACAGACTTCATCCAGCAGCTCAAGAGAGAGGAAATTTTAAAGCTGATCAGACTGCCAATTATTCAGTCATACTTCATCTCTAAAATTTACAAACTTTGCTCCCCACAAGTAACAACTTCAACAACAACAACAACAAGAAACTGCTGTCCTGAATAATCCTGCCATTTCACAACTAGTCCTAGATACCCAGAGAGCACTGCAGAGGTCAAACAGTCCAGTGCTGAGTTTCATATGTACTTAAGGATACATCACTGGGCCACTGGAACATCACACCAGTGTTGAGTATCTGCCAAAAGTCTGCTGGGTACATTTAAACCCTTGTAAATGGTTTAACACAACTTAACAGTGAATAGACTTCAAAATTTGTGATATTTTATATTGAAGGCCATAGATAAAAGTCAAATATAAAAATTCCCAGCAACAAGAAATTCTGTCATCAGTAATTTCTGAATCTCTGCAAAGACACCATCAAGATACTATGTTTATCTTTACCTGAAATCTGCTTCTTTTTTCTTTTGGTAGAGAAATGAGTCATTTTAAATTGTCTGGGTCTTTTCCCCATTTGTATGGACACAGAAATAAACAAGGTAACAGAGAAATTGAAATGTCCTTGCGCTGTGACCACACCAGCAGAAAAGCCTCCTTTTTTGAATGGCTGAACTTCCAGGACAGCTGTTCACGTGTACAGTCACTGATTCGAAAGCTATCCAAAAGAAGGAAATACTAACTACAAAGTGGAGAGTGCCTCTGATTGCCCTATGCTGGCTGGGCAGGAATTTCTCATGCTTTCAGCCAAAGCAAAGGATGAACTCCACAGCAGCCCATCCTGAGCCTAAACTCGTCTATGCATGCCCTGATTCTCTGCCATATTGGCTGCATGGGTAAGGACGTATCATCTCTACTTGGTATTTTCTAACTACACAGCTAAAGTACTACTAATTTAACACATGCATGATATTAGATATAGGAAACCCCAAGCTCTTGCAGAGTTGTTATGCCTCCACGAAGGACTTCACTGAGTTCAGCACTGAGGACGTGCATGGATCTAGCAGGAGTATAGGACGGATGCTGCTTCCCCGAGGGCAGAGTCCCTTCTCGGGCTCCCAAACACAGAGGCAGATCAAGGCTGCTGCTGTCACCCTCAGGAGGTGCAGCCCTTTCCCTCTGCGCGACCAGCATATTCTCCCTGCGGGCGCAGGCATATAGGTACCAGACTGCAGAGACACCTTCCCGTCGCTCCCTGCTGCAGTCACCACTCTCCCTTTGGGCACATGGAAGGACTCCAGTTGTGCCCTGCTGTCATACAGCCTAGGGTTGCCCTACCCCTGGTGTGGACCCCAATGCAATTCCCATGGAAAATAAGACATCGTCTCTCAGCTGACCGTCCCAGCACTGGAAGAGACCCCTGCAGCAGAGCACTTCACCTGGGCTCTCCCCTTTGGCTCTTTTTGTCTTTGGCAACAGACCATAAGGTTCAGTATCCTACACGCACAGGTTGATGGCAAAGGAAAGAGCCTCTCCAACAGCAGCCCTGGGAAAGAGGAATGAACATTTCTTACCTAGTATATGAACAAGCTTATTTGGGGGCTACTGTAAATTCGAGCAGTAGCCGCAGTTTGGCTATTAGGCCTGCACCAATTCTAGCAGCATTCATCTCAAACCTTGTAGCATAGCTTTAAAGAACAGCATTGAAAGTGCAATTCCAAATATGTGTTTCCTGGTGTGGTACCACTTTTGAGTTCAATCAAGTACCTCTCTGCTATCTGCTGCCCAAATTCTTAAACCCAGCGTGAACTCCAGAGGCTACTTAGGGCAATTCAAAGTACTTTCAATTGTACCAAAAGAGCAGAGGGCTTGATGCTGCCAAGAAAGATCCCAGACTGTAAAGTAACAATTTATCAGAACAGCAATACACATTCTATAAATAAACCAATTCCTTCCTCCTTTAAGCCAGGTGGAAGTTTAGTATCTTTACACTTGACACTACAGCACCTTCACCTCCTAGAGAATGGAAAAACCGTCATACAATCTTGAACGTATGCAGTTACTGCTGCCATCCCAGTTAGGTAACAACTTCACCTACATCTAGCATAAGATCTCTGTTGCCATCAGAAGAGGAGGTCCCACCGCGCCCCTGCTCATGCTGCTGCCTCTCTGGGGCCAGCACTGCGGTCGCACAAGCTGTACAGGATTCAACCCATATGCAAGCCAGTACTGATACTCGCATCAGACGGCTGTGTAACCAAAGCATTAGATTTTCTTTCTGCTGAGCAGCACTATCTGCATCAGTAAGTCTGCACAGAGGATGGATGATGCCTGTCACCTAAACCTTTGGATCCGGGACAGAAAGGTTGAGCTGAGTAGTACTATCCCTATACACCGTGTCTAGCCTGGGGACTGTTCACTTCAGGGCAAACAGGATTCCAGCATATCTTCTTCCAGCTGGCATCACAAAACCCAGAACGAGACAGAAAAAAAAAGAAAATAAAGATAGGAAAAACTGAAAACATTTGTGAACCAAAACGACATGAACAGCAAGTCCAGCACAATGGCCAAACTACTTGGCTAGTAAGAAGCAAGACTCACAAGCATTTTGGTCCATGATTAGTTCCAGTTTTGGATGATGTTTAACTAGACATGGTTAATTATCCACCGGGCTTGGCATTCATGACTTGGACTAGCCACTATTTTCAATAAATGGCTTTTGCCTTACTATATGAAAACTCTCTTGATCCCCTTGGGGCTAATGCCGTTTTTCAGGAGAGGGAGAGAGATGATTTCTTGATCAAATTCTCTCTTCCGTATTTCTCCGTGTATTTTTCAGGGCAGGAACTGGATAGCATGGTATACCACAACAATTATAATGGGAAATTCCTGTTGGCACAGATACTACCTCAGGAATTCTCAGAGAAATCCATTTTTAGGAAAAACATCCAAACTTGTCCAGGTTTGCTTCCAAGAAGGAATGATGAAAGCTTGACCGAGGTCTTAGCAGAAGCGGTCAGCCCCAGAGACGGTTGCTAGAACCGGCAGAACAACAAGGACAGAAACAATTCTCTGTTTGGGTGTGGTTTTGCAGTATTACATTATTCCTTCATCAGTCACACTATTACACTTTGGGGAGTATTTCACAAAAGGTCACACATATGCTCTTCAAAAATTACGCACACATTAATACTTTTGGGGTGGAAGTCAAGTTCCCTAACTTTAGCCACATGAAAATTTAGAAGCCAAGATTCTCTGCAAAGGAGGAGGACAGGAATTTCCAGTGGGCACCTCCTTCTATATTAATCTTAGGATGACTGAGTCAGCCTTTGGAGAGCTCTCCCTGTAGTGACTACTGTGTCCTTGCACAGCTGATCGGACAAGATACCCAACTTTCAGCTGGCTAAAGTCAGATGAGATGAACCACACTATTGATGCCTTCCTGTTCAAAAACATGAAGCTCTAAAACTGGGCATAGGACAGGCAGGAGCATACAGCAATCAGATGGATTCATTTGTAGGAGAAGCCTCTACAGAAGCCCTTAGTGCTCCTAAAAATAGCAAAACTCTGTTTTTAAAAAAATCTGAATTATTCTGACAGTTCTCTTTCTAACCTAAAATGGCAACACTAAGCTGATGGCCTTGAGAAAGAGGGTCATATTTTCTCTTTTAATTTACTGCTCATCCGAATGTTCTCTTCTTTCCCGTAGTCAAAATTTACAAAAAAACCCTGAAAAGGTTTTTCTCAAGTTTAATACAATTTAGTGCTGTATGCTTGTGTTCTACTTTTTTCCCATCTGAGGACCTAGCGCTGTAAACACATGAGCACTGGAGCAGCTTTATCCAGAAAAGCAGTATCCCTGTTTACTGGGATAATTCATGTGCCTTTCACTATATTCTTTCGAGAATATAGTCTCGAAAGAATATATTACTTCAAGACTGCAATCTAAAATATTGAAAAGAAGAACAGGACAAACTTATCAAAAGAGTTTGTACACCCCTGCACTGGTGACAGGGAACAATTACTGCAGTACCAGTAGCTGGCCACTTTAAGGAGGTGAAGAGGTGGGGGTCTTACATAATTTTTTCCCCTGGAAAGAGACGGGAAATTTTCTCATCCCTTTTGTTTTTCACTCACACTCACAACTCAGTGGAGGTGAAAACTTCTGGGTTGAATTATATGAAATTAACTGTTGGTGAGCATCTCTCAAGTGTGAGTTCACAAAGGTTTAAAAGAACACCGCCCATCTGAGCATCATACGGTTTTGGGTTAGATTTCTACTGTTTTCCACCTAAAACCAAAATGCACGATGAATTCAATCAAAAGTCAGTCCCAGACACAGGAAATTGTGTGTAAACCTTCATAAGACCAGCCTAAGTTCAGCTGTATAATAAAACCCACTATCACTACTGTGTCATGCCACTTGCCATCCATGAAGGCTTTGCACAACCCATTTTAATCAGCAAATCTGTGCAGTTAACACTGAAGCTTACTGGGACCTCACAGAAGACGCTCCCTCCCCCAATACTGGGGCATACGCACTGTGGTTGAGGACTGCTTTGTTTTAAAAGCCACACACTTTCCTACTTAAAGGTGCTTTAAATAAAAAAAAAACAAACAAACAGAACAAACCAAAAAACAACTAGCTAAACCAACACAGAGAAGCTCCTAACAAGCTGTATGAAAAGTGAGCTGCCGAGATTTTGCGTATCACGCGACACTTTCACACCAAGTCCTATTATTCTGTGTGTTGGTTAGAGGTGTAGTACTACAGCACGGTGGTGTCAGCTGTCATGGTAGGAACCATTCATGTCAGACACTGCAGAAAATTTAATGACATGACAGTACCTTCACAGCCCTCTGATAGGTAAGGAAGATCTAAAAGGATCTTCCCAACCTTTCACAGTAAACACAATTGGATAATCGAAAGCACCTGCAAGCAGGAGATGAGTCCATGATATATCTTTCCAATCAGCCAGCTAATACTGTTATTAAAACAGTTAACTTACATCAGCTCTTAAGTCTCCTATCTGTTTTGGGCATTTCTAAGGACCTTATCACTTTGGCATTTAGCCATCAACAGATTTAGTTGATCCAAACACCGTTATCTCCTTCTCCCGTATCCTCAGCTGTTTCTCAGATGCTCAAGCCCTTCACAGGGGCTGAATTACCATTTCCTTCACGAGCTGTCTAGTTCCTATGCTTTCCTAGGAGCTGAGAGGAGCTAGCAGTACAGAGACATCCTGCTCTTCCGCATGGCTTCGCTGATTAAGTATGCTGGGCTCAATTCTGGTTCCTCAGTCATGATTGAAATGTTCTGCCACTCCCCCAACTGGTTTGACTTTTTAATGGTGTCCACCACACACAGGGCATACAGACAGTCGTCAAAAGTGGCAGCCATTGTGAGGGGCCTCCCATCCCAGGTCCTCCTGTCGTCCTGATCCTCAAATGCCTGCCGGACAGCTTGAACCATCTTAATGGTGCCTCGGAGGTAGGGGGATGGGATGTCACTGAAGGCTTTCTCTGGAAGTAAGGAGTTGCTGACCGGCGTGGAGTCCTTTAGCAGGAGCTCCCGCTGAGGAGAGCTGTTGCTCTGTCCGTAGAGATCAGTGCCTATTACAATCAGCCGTCCTGCCGAACCCACCACAATAATGTCTTGTTTGAACTCCCCCGGGACATTGAAGTTGAGCGTCACCGTGCAGCACACGCCACCTTCCAGGACCATCTGAAACGTACAGAAGTCATCGCTGGTGATCTGCCGTATCCCCTTGATGTGGTCCGTCTGCTTCACAAAGGTCTTGAGCAACCCATGCACTTTCACGGCCTTCTGGCTGGTGAGGAAGGTCAGGAGGTCGATGATGTAGGTGCCAACCGAGTGCAAGCCCCCGCCTCCCATCAGGTCGTCACAGCTCCAGTTGTACTTCTTGCCTAGCAGGCTTCCGCTGTGAACCTGCACCTCGCACACCAGCAGCTCTCCTACGTAACCCTCCTGGATCAGCTGCTTCATCTTCACGAAAGCGGGCAGGAAGCGCAAAACGTTCCCCATGATGCTCATGAGCTTTGGGTAATAATGAGCTGCGGTCATCATCCTAAAGGCATCCAGGGGAGTTGCCGTTCGGTCACAGATGACATTTTTTCCAATGCCTGAAAAACAGTTTTAAAAAAAAACAACATCAACAAAAACATATCGACTGAGTAAGCTCAAAGCCTCAAGACTATTCTTAAAGACTAAGCCAAGGAGAAAGATCCTTGAGAGAAGAAAACATTTCAATATGGTGTTAAAGGCAGAAAGATTCCCTCTGGTATCTTTCCAAAATGCATGTAACAGTTTCTCAAGCACCACAGTGAAAATGCATCCCTTTTTATTTTCAAAATGCACTCATGCCTAAAAATAGCAAGAAGGTGAGGGCCTTCTTGCATAAGGGATAAGAAAGTAAGGTAAGGTAAGGTGGACTGCCACCCCACCTTTGCCACCTTCTGCGAGCAGTACAAAACCAACCACCCCAACTCAGCTATCTCATGGACGTCTCTTCTGTGACAACCTGTGGGAGGGGGCTTCCGAGAGCTGAATCTGAGCTTCAGATTCAAATCCTTGAAGCATATGAGTAACACCACCTCACGTCCACAGTAACTTGATGTATGTACACTGAAAAGTCTGGTCTTGTCTTCTCAATGGTCTTGTTCTTTCATCCTTCCCATTCAGACTGTTTAAGAGGCTCTGACTGGAGACAGGGAGAAGTACTGGGCTTGTTGTTTGACTCAAAATGTAGGAATTGCTTCTCACTCATAAAATGCCACGCTATTCTGACAATGGCACTCATTTTCCTGAAGCAGCTAGGCTGAAATGTCAACAGCCCATCCACAGTGCCAAGGGAGAGCCACAATTGCTCTGAAACAGGTCAAACGTAGCTGTGACAATCTGTTCCGTCACAGAATTGCCCATATGGGCACTCTGTTTACTGAAGCTTGCGTGACAGCCCTGTTTCATCTGGCCATCAAGGTGTGCAATTGAATGCAGTGCAGGCTGAGATGCCTGAATAATGGTTTTATTATTGATTTCTTCTTGTCAAATACTTCAATTCTGTACCCATCCACACATATAGTGGTGAGTCTCCTGTTTCCTTTATAGTTGCATACAAAGATTTTTTTATGCTTAATGAGCAATATTAGGTGAGCTATACAACACCTTATAGCACTAAATACGATTTTTGCCTTGAGAGCCTGGGACTATAGCTGGGCCTGGCACTTAAAATCGCTGAATTTGGATCCTGTCTGCTGGAGTCCAGATGAATAAATCTGGTTATTCACTAAATCTTTTTGTGTTTTGATTCCTTTTCCCTTCAGATAGGTGAGAAATCCCTTTTTCTTTAAAGAGCTGGTGTGAGGATAAAATTTTACATGTTTTGGAGTTGTTTGGATGAAGTAATATAAATACAGACAGATGGCAGGGATCTGTCTGAGCCCACTTACATGAATATTTAACAGCCTGACTGGAAGAAGAAGGGGGTCACAGTCCAAACATTCAATAACCAGCTTATCCACACTGCCTATTCCCAGTCTTTGTCTGCTCCTATTTGAGTAGCTGAAACTGGAGGGAGGGCTGTCGCCACTGAAGGGGCAGTCACATCCAGTAACAGCCAAGAAGGGAAAGATCTTCCTTCAACTTGCTCCTATTTGCCTTCTACTTAATGGGATAAGTAGAGACGTACTCATTTTCCTCTTACATTAGGCAGGAATCCTCTATTCAGTGGCCATGGTCTTCCTTTCTCACTTTTCTCCCTCATCTTTACAGACTGCTACTGGTGACTGAGTTGACATTTTCAATCTTATAGCACTTCTTTTCCTGCTCCTGAATAATTTTTTTCTGCCTCTGTTTGATATTGGAGAAAGCATTCATCCACTGGCCCTATACTCCTCAAACTGGTAGCTCCAGCTATGCCATTTGATACAGATCACTAATATAATAGTCCTTGAGTTACAGAGACTCTTTGCAGAGGGATTTTAGTCTGGCAAATTAGTTATCAAAATAAGGGAAATCTTTGTTAGACAAAACTTGCCTACAGTCAAATCCTCCTGAAATAGTCATTTTCCCCCCAAAGAACCTATATGTGCTCTGTCATCATCTGACCTGTTCACCACTGATCCACAAGCATCGCTTCCTGCTCCAGCTCAGCTTGCATCGTTCTGCTGCCTCACAGACGCCCATCACATATTATCTGGGGTCTGTGCAGGCACTGATCTCTCAAGATACGCAGCTCTACACATGTGCTTGTGAGGAAAAGGGTCTGCTTTCATTGGGAATTGAAGCCTGGGGACAATCTTTTGCTGTGTGTTCAGTGCCGTGCACAGTGGGGGTCAGTCTTTTGCTATGTGGGGCAGGGAACACTTGGGACTGTCACAATCTGAGTACCAAATGATGATTATAAATATGAAAGAAAAGCCTATGGGTTTTTACATCCCCTATATTCAAGAAGAATTGCCATTAGGATCAGTGTAAGTCAGGCACATGTGCAGAGAAAAGGGAAGAGCCCTAAGTATTTGTATAGAGATGGGAAAAAAGTGGAGTCTTATATTTATTTCTTTTACCATTTCAACCTTTTTGGAAAGGTTGAAACCATTTAATTACAGCAAATCCAAAATGCAAATGTTTCGAGAGCCTTCCCGTCTCTGTGCATATGCTGATAATACATGCTGTGCTCTCATCCCTGTCAGGGATTTAAACAGATTTTTGCTTGGTGCCCAGAAAGCTTTTATACTGTATTAAAGCTCATGCAGGTTCTTTCAGTATGATGCTGCTCAGCACTTGAGTCCGTGTACACTACAGATCTTTGTCTTCTCCGTAGCTGCAAATCTGCAAGCAGCCACATTAGCTTTCTTGAAGCAGGGAGAGAACATGAAAGGTTTGCTTAATTTAATTTAGAGAAATCCTCTGCTGTGTTTATGTGACTAGAATAAGAAACAGGTGGATCAAAACACCATCGTTTTCTGCTCTCTTCCCTCTGCTCTCTTCTCAAAAGGAGAAGGAAGAAAGGCACCTTCCCTTTGAGCCATTCTCTCAAGCGGCAACAAGCAGAGCAGAGGGCAGCGTGCAAGCAAAAAACCTCCCTTCCCAGTACTGACAGCCTGGTGCAAAGGCGTGCTCTGACTGCGGGTGCTGCAGGGGGGTTCTCTGGGAACGGACCCCCCTCTCCTGGCCCGGGGTGAGGGTCTAATCCTGTCAACATTTGGACACAACTCTCTAAGAAAGGATCAACCGTTACCGCTTATCATTCTATCAGTGTGTTTTGCCATTTCACACATCTTTGAAAATCACACCACAGCAAACAGCAAGAACTTATAAATTACATAAAAGCAGGAAAGTGCTGTCAGCTTGTTTCGGCAAGAAAGTGCCATACATTTGTCTGTGGTGATAAGCAACAGAGTCGAATACATCTCATTGTACGAAAGGACACACACCCCTTCCACACGCATCACGAAATCTAGTCTACGATGCTACAGTTCTCACTCAGGCAACTGCTGAGTATTGATTGCTTCAGTTCTTAGGTAAAATGAAGAAAAAAAAAAAATTAAGTACATGTTATTCTTTTTGAGGGCTCTGCACAGCCTTCACCCCTTCGCTTCTCGCTGCTTGGCTGTGCTTCAAAATGAGAGAATGGTGCCAGCCAGGCAGTAAGTGACGTGACGTGGGATTTCTCTGATGTGGCACAGAACAGGGGAGGGTCACACTCCCGGCCAGCCCAAGTCCAAAGCTGAAGTTGGGCAACGCATCTCTTAGCAAAGCTCACGGGAGTGCAGGTTGACTCTCTGAAGTCCACCCACAGCAGCCTCAGACCCATTCCATCACCCGCTGCTCCAGGCACAGATGGCCAGAAAGGCAAAGAACCTGCATTAACAGGCACCGTGCCGCGGTGCCAGTGAGGCAGCTGTGCCCACAGGCGTGAGGCCACAAGGTGGCAACCACATTAGACCCAACAGGTCTGCTTCCCCAAACCTCTCTATCTTCTCCCTCCAGCAGAAAAACAGGACAAAACAAATAATGGTGGAGCTGGAAGATGTCCGTCCATGAGCTAGACCCGATCCCTAGGCCAGTGATGTAGGTATAACTTGCTTTAGCAGCCTTAAGAATGTGAACAGACACGAGTTTGAGCAAAACGACACAAGAGAATTTGACTTCTATGTTTGGCTGCTAAAGACTGAAAGATGGCAACATTTGACAACTGCTTGGTTCCTCTTTAAAATGAACCAAAGTTTCCAGAGCAGGTCCATGTCACAAAACCATTACTAACACTAGTGTCTTCTTGCTTCTCAGTGTCTCACAAGGAAGGTTAAGGGCTAAATGGTCCATCTTGACTATTCTTTATCTTCCAAGGTGTATATAACCCCCAAGTCAAACCCCAACAACTTAGATACCAATCTGCATTTATCTTAAGAAGGTTAAGAACACTGATGTCTGAAGAAGTACATGTCTAACCAACTCTGTAGAAGCAGCTGAGGAAATAGAAAATAATTGTCTGTACTATCATTGGTGCTACCATTTCTTTGAGTGAAGATTTCTCTAGCACCTTATACTGGAAAGTCAAATTGTAACCATGATCTAATGGCTTGTCACCCACCTCACAGGAATTATTTTTGTAAGGAAATCATGTGATTTATTTAGAAACCTCAGCCTTCATTTTAGAAAAAGGAAGCCCTTGTGATGGGGAGATAATTTTGAAAGCCAAACAGCCCAGAAATGAGTGGCAAGTAGATACAGGCAAGGTTAGTAGCATTTCATTTTTTTTCCCATGTAAATGCAGGGAAAGAGTAAGGAACTAGAGTAAGAATTTAACTCCCAATTTTGAAATGCCTGGCGTTTGCAGCTCGTCATTTTACAGAAGGCTCTAGCTCCTTGGCTACCAGCAGCCCAGGTTACTTTGTCCCTGTAACGGCCCTGTGCTGCACAGCCTACAAACGAGCAGAACTCCTGGGGCCACAGCGCAGGGAGGGTACAGCGGCTGTAACCGACACAGGCTTCATCAATTCTGAAACCTGCAATGTCAGCTTTTTACCCATCTGCTCTGATTGTTTCAAATACGGACAGAAACATTTTCACAGACAAATAAAAAAAAAAATTTAAAAAGAGTGTCTGTCATTGAACTGGGACAAGACTAGACCTCTATCTATTTGGCTCAGGCCATGAGACCCCAGTACAGTATTTTCTCCTCCTCCTATTCACAAGAAAATCAAAAAGGGCTCTATTTGGACTCCGGGCATATAATCAAAACCTTCACTGGCACCAGAAAGATTCATTAGTTAGCAGTCGCTACCTACTGCTCTTGGTCAGGAAAGGAGTGAGAGAAAGGGGAAAATAAGGTTTTGGTGGACTAAGCTAAATTAGTCAGCAGAAAAATACATTTCTAAAGCTAAAGAGGAACTGACAACATTCAAGGAACAGTCTGAGAGTTTCAGCAAATACAGGAGTGGTGGAAGAGCATGCTTACCAGGTTATTTCAAATGGATGATTTAAAACATTTACATCAGATTATAGTAATTTCTTCAAATCCATTTTTTTTTTAAAGAAACTAATAAAAAATTACATTCCAAATGGTGACAATCCACATTATCATTAATACGGTTACAATAAATAAATACGGGCAAATTTTTCTTCTCAGATTTTGACCCTTGCAACTGTTGTTATTGTTGCTTTTGGATCCTATGCAGAATCAGGGGGCAAATCATCTTTGGCACTCAGTTCTATTCACGGGTTGTAAGACATGTTGCAATGATATGTACTGTATTATTAGTACACATATTATTAGTTGTAATCAGATCACGGTTTCCATCCTAATGCAGTTTTGACATGTTTTGCAAATACAAAATAGTATCATCTAACACATGAATGAGGAGTATCTCATTCACATTTTTCCAGCATTGTAACACTGAAAAATTAAGCTGAGATATTTAGCTACTTTTATAAATAAGACATAAAGCTACTTTTATAAATGTGCCCAAGTCAACAAACAAAAACTAGCAAGTTTAGTTAAAAGGCTATACTTTGCTGTACATCAGTCACTTTGGCCATACTGACGAAAGATCTTTCCTTATGATTGTATCAAATAAACATAGTCAAAACAAATGGCTTAAATCAAAAGTCACTCTCTCTCATTTAAATAGTTGATTTACAGCAATTTGCTCTTCTGCATGTATGCACACGTTTTGAACTCCATGGTTTTGCACGGAAATCATTTCAGAAACTACGTAAGGCACTGGGAGCCAGCGCGTGGTTCCCTACAGCTAAAATGATGTTCGATAGAAGCTGAGTATCAGTAGAACTGTGTATTTGCACATTCCCATACTAGCCAGAGATCTGTTTGCGATACTAATAGTGTTAGCAGACGTACTACTGCAACCCCAGTGGATAGTCAGAAATTGTCTTTCCATTTCTGTGAAATCCAGTGTATACCTGTATGCAAAAAACATATAGAATATTTTTTTCCCTCAGTAATGACTTCAGAAATCCTCACAGCTATTGGAACCATTTTCTTTTATCCCTTTCTTTCAAATTTGCAAAAGATACAACATTTGGAGGTTGTAATTGAGCCAGAACCTCAAAAAATCTTCTCCGTTATCTACACTGACTCATGACAATACTTGAAGACTCCAAACAAAAATAGGAGCTGGTAATAAAAATCTTTCTCTTCCAAATTCATCTCTCCCCAAGAAACCCAGAAGAAAATACAAGTGACCTGAGGTGTAACTGCGCTGAACTGTTGACTCCAGGGGAGACCCAGAGAGCTAAAAGCAGATGTCACTATTTTTGCTGTTTCAGAACTGTCTTTGTGATAGCCTCACAGTCATGGTCCCTCTTGTATGAAGCTGGAACAAACCAGTTCAGTAGTATTCCATATTTCTAGCACATATGTGCTAAGGAGAGACACACAGCACTGAGAATGCCTCTTTGAAATTGTATGCAAATACAAAATTCGAAGGCAGAAGCAGCTCATACAGCCACTGTTCATTTATTTTAAGTTTCGATAGCTGGGGTGGCTCTTCAGTCTCTCAGAGGTACAGCAATCGTACAGTCAGTTTAGCCTGCCTCGTGCACAATAAGCCATAAACCTTCGGCACGATAAATCATGATTTTCTGATCTGCTCTTCAATCGGTGCAATATTACTTGGTGAGCAGCACCCCCTCTTAATTACAGCTCCGCAAATGGCTCCTTCCCCGCTCAGCTGCAGACGATGACTATGAGGATACTTTGCCCCCCCGGCTTGTAGCAGCAGGCAACGCCCCGGCCCCCAGGCACCGTTTCCGAACACTCGTCTCAACAGAAAGTGCCTCTTTCCTTTGGCCGCCTCGCCACAGCACTGCTGTAAGGCCTAGAGCGATATCGTGCTCCTTAACATGAAGCTCACCCGGCTGTAGGAGCAGGGACTGGCAACCCGGGCCTTGGGAGGACCCAGGCGAAGCCCAGAGTCCTGCTCCCCGCTCCGGGGCTCCCGGGGGAACACAAGGCAACCATGGGGGGGTTCTGGAGTCACTCCAGGTGAGCAAGCAGCAGCACGGGGTGCAGCAGAGGGAAGGGGGAAGGTGACTGAGGGAATGGCGGAGGGGAGAGGAGAGGGATCGGGAAGGAAGAACGCTACAAGGCAGAAAGGAGGACGCTGGAAGGGGCTGGTGCAAACAGCCCAGCGGCGCTCCTGCCACTCCAGGAGCTGCACAGCACGCCCTAATGGTACCAGCAACATCCCCAGTCCTCGGAGGCTCATCCTAAAAGGCTCTCCTTCAGTCCAATATACATGTGAGTCCCGCTACCATCTTTTCTGCAGAAAAAAATAACAACGGAGAAGAAAGAAATAATACATTTCAGAGAAAATACCCTTCTGTACCCAGAGACTGGACCACAGGAAGGGATGATGAAGAAAAAGCTTCTACAGTAAAATGGTGATACGTATGTGAGTTAAGCTATTGCCCAATATGTACATCAGGATAGAGAAAGGTAATACTGGGACAGGTTATTCTATGGGGCTAATATTCTTTTCTGATGTATTAGATGTGGAGATGTATGAATCACATTAATGATGAAAAGCTTTTAAATCCCTCAGAAAATGGTCTAAATAAATATGGATACGTACATTTCTAGCAAGAGGAGTGGAAAACCTGATAGAAGGCTGCTCCGCTCTGGGAAACGAGGAGCCATTTCTGGGCCATCTCATAAAAACAATCAGTCAGGTGATTCGAAAACCTTTTCTCACAGGAGAAGGATTTTTCATTAGTCTATAGAGGTGTTTCCGCTATTATTAGATGATTCCGCTGTTGATATTGCGATACAGTAATAATTATAGTAACAATAAGAACAATGGTTGTATTTATCATATTCAGTACACGATCTGTCACTCAGTTCCTTGAGTGGCATGAAAAACACATTTATTTCAATCAATACATCTGCCAGGGGAAAACTGATGGCAAGACAATGTTTCTTTGAGGAAACCTTATTTAACAAAACTTTTGACAAGGAGATAAATCTGGATGATGAATACCTAACAAGACTGGCATTAGTCACAGCTCTAACACTGGCCAAGGCAATCTTTGTTAATCACAGATATGTATAGCTGTTGCAAAAAATCAAGTTACTATAGCATAATGAGTCATAGCTCACGAACTGATTCACGTTACCAGGGCATGTGTGTGTTCTTAGTCTGCTGTAAGTGTGAAGGAAAATAACAGCGACTGGAGGAACATATTTTCCTTCGCAACTGAAACAGACGGCGAATGCACGCAGGGAGTAATACACTGCCCTGCTGACAAGCAACAGCTCATTTGGCCACAGCAAATCAATGGCTTATACAGATTTTACAAACCTCCATCTCTTCTTCTGCATCAAAATATTATGAAGTAAAAGAACACATGCACTGTTACATTTTATAGACAACTGGGATGAGATGCACTTCACAAATATTAGATGAAAAATGCTATACAGTAAACACGCACATGCCCAAATTGTACACACCACCACCAAGTTCACGCACCTGCTTTTGGCATCGCACTGTGATTCCAGTTTTTACGCTGGTTTATCCTCACTGATGTAACCTCTTTTCCACACAACTGCTTTGAAAACAAAACCCTAAACATTCAAATGCATGGAAAAAAAGCTGTTTGTGACTGTCTCCGCCTTGGCTGCCCTGTAACCGTAGGCTAAACCAAAGTTCACTCAAGTAACTACCTGCCCAATGAAAAGAAACCCTGCAAAGACACCCTGCTGCTCGTGACATACGAGTGGCAACTCCATCGACAGTTTAGGTGTCACCCAGCTAACGAGACACACGCAGCTCACGCAAACAGTATGAGAACTGCAAGCAGTCTCAATGAGAAGAAGGTTAATACGAGCTGTAGAGCTTACAGGAATTATTACAGCTGGGTTAGCGGGCAGGGAACTGGTTTGTCTTGAAATGAAAAAAGAGATGCTGGGTTCTTTGTAAATAGCTGCTGAGGTGTGGTGCCGAGGCTGGGAAAATACCCCTGCTGACTGCAAGAGATTATAACGATGCCTGCAGGTAAGTAAGTGCCATCTAAGCAGAACCAGGGCGGTTCATCAGAATGAGAGAAGATTGTAATGATGATATCAATTTTCATTATGTATTAATATTGGCGCTAACTTTTATTTGCATGGAGGTGGTCATTAGGATTACTGTTGCTGTAGGTATAAAATGCTGCTGTAGCAGTATACAAGGCACTTTGAAATAGATGCAGTCCTTTTGCGCTTGACGTTGGACTCTGGGTTGCTTCATGAAGTTTTAGGTAGTCCTGCAAGGAGCAGGGAGTTGGACTCGATGATCCTTATGGGTCCCTTCCAACTTGAGATATTCTATGATTCTATGATATATGACCTCTTCTGCAAAGACTATATGTATCCATATGGTTTTGATAATGTGCTGACTTGAAGGTAACCTTTCTAGTAAGTCCATATTAATTTTTGATTGCATATTCTGTTAGTTTGGCTAGTTGTGGCCTTTGATTTGGGAGTATAAAGCATCTGCATCATTGAATCCATAGGCAATGTGCTTGAGAGCAAGGAAAGCAACTAAGCCTTGTGTTATTATGTATGCCAGCACACTTTGCAAGGCAAAGCAAAATTCTCTAGCCCTTTCCTAACGTGGTCTAGAGTTTGATGCTTGGTTTATAGCCCATCTGGCATGTCATTCTGATCACTCCTCTGCAGGCACTTATGCAAATAACAACACTGGAGACTGAAATAAATGAGGCACTTAGTATATTTTTAACTATAGAAAAAACTTTAACTGCTGGGAAATGGAGAGAAGGTGCAAATACACCCTGACAAACCAGCTACTTGCACAGCACAAGGAAACGCTTCAGGGGTCCCAGCTTGAGCTTATCTGTTCAGGCATCTGAAACATGCTCAGACTTACATTCTCTGAGCCCTATTTGGATGCTTTCCATGCTCTCATATGCGCTTGGGGAAGAGTATATGGGACAAACCCGGCTAGCTTTCCCAAATCTCTGTTCAATTTTTGTTATCTTCAAATCCCCATCAAAACTGTAGGGTCACATCCCTGCTGAGTACTTCCCCATGTAAGAAAAAAATCAAAAGACTCCCACTTACTCAGATAAACTGAGAAAAGAAAACCATTCATGAGCAAACACTCATTAATTTCAATGGGAAATTAGTCTTAGGACTGAACAAAAAAACTCAGTGAAAATCTCTGTATTTGGTCCTTTATTTGTTCCAATTACTCTCAATCCCTCTATTTAACTTCTAGAGCAAAATGCGCACCATCAGTCCAGTATATTATAATACCTTTCTCTTCCACAGTAATGAAATTACAGGTCAATCACAGCCTACGGTCAATCTCTATTCTCCTGAGGCATTATTATCTGTATTTAAATATGTTTCTTTTTGTGTTAGCTGACAACAACTAAATGCCCAGCTGTTGTAAAGGCTTTGGGAGGATTAGGAAATCAGGCAGTTCAATTTTCTTGCAGCTTGCCTTTCCATCACAGAATTGTTTATGCTTACTGAGTCAGATAAATTTATGGCTAATAATTAGAGTTAATTTTCTTTATGTTTCTCTTGCCTACCCTTTCTACTCCATTAAAACTAGCAAGTTGTAATCGGGTACTAAATAAAAAACTGACAAAAGATAAACGTCAGACTAATGCCGGTGAGTAATTAATGCAGCCATTATTTTGGCAGATCTGTACGGGATTCATGAAGCTTTATGAACATTGAAAAATTACATCTCAACAGCCAAGTGACAGGGAAAGTGACAGGAAATGCAGGTCTTTAAAAAAAACCCAAAAAAACCAACCCGACAAGTTGCAGTGTCAGATCCCTACCTGTATCTCACATGGCATCACCATGCAGGGCAGCAAACCCTCTACTCTCCATGCACTTCATATTTCAGGATTGTTTTTCTTCAGTAAACATTCAGCGATACTATCTGTTTGCGCGAGATGCACACTGCAGTTTCTAGTATGATCCTTTCTATGTGATGATTATATGAAGCATCAGCTTTGCTACCTACTTCAACCCAGACTCTGTTCCAAATATTTTTCCTAACCTTATTTCTCTGCAATATTTTCAGCTGGAGTATTTCTACTTCTTTTCCTGCCCAGTGAAGTTTGAAGGATCTCTGTGCTGAAGAAAATGTGTGTCAGCCCTGCAGTGCTGGATGAATGGAGCATGCATTTGACCTAATTTTCTGATTCGAGTGGTTAAAATAAATTCTAAAATTGTTACTCACCTTCCCAAATACTGTATTGACTACAGACACCAAAGCACCCAACTATGGACTGGGATGCACTAACGTAACTGGACGCATTTGAAAACTGCACACACACCCCCACATTTTGACTTTAGTATATGAGCACATACAGACAGACGCACACACATGCGGAGAAAGGAACGTGAAAGAGAGTCCTTTCGCACACATAAATACAAGTACATGTCAGGGGGAGGTGAGCAGTGTCATTCCTTTCATTTGGTAGCGAGTGTATGCACATTCCAGGTGCCCCTGTGTGCATCTGCACGTACTGGCTCGCACCGTAAATCACATCTTCTCTTTCAAATATACAGCTGCAGAAATTGGAAATGTCAATTTATAATTATTGGGCAAACCCTACTAGAGCCCATAAGGCTGTGCCTAGCAGTGGCATCGGATTTTCCACAGCGCTGTGAAGTTATGCAGGGATGGACAAACACCAGGTTGCAAAACGCACCTTGGGGAGGAGAACGTTCTCTCAGTGGTTTCATACTCGTTGTGTCAGCAGGTCCCCTCTCTGCTCACTGAGTGGCACCGGCAGCAAGACTGGAGAGGCTGCCATGACTGCTCCACTCTCAAGAAAGGCCATAGCAGAAAGGAAGAGAAAAGTCAGGAAGCAAAAGGTGTCAAGATGAAAACAGGTCAGCTGGACCAACCTCCCAACTTCATCCAAGGGGCTCAAGGATGCCTCTTCTATCTGCTCGTTTCTGGTGTGCCATTTCACCAGGATCTGGGAGACTACAAAAGCACATACACAACAGTCAGCCTGCAGCACAGTATTTTTCCACCTGCCTAGGTCATCAAAGTTTGCCTAAGACTACTTACGGATGAGACCATGGCTTGATTCTTTACGGCTTCTCATTTCCGCTTCACAGCCTAAGTCCTCTGCTCAGACCAGTGGTGGTTTTTACATCTTGCCAAGAACAGCAAGGATCAGGACTACAGAACACACAGGTGAAGAAAATAAGCTAGCTTGCCCCACGTAAGAAAATCAAGCCAGTTTAATTAAAATGCTGATCGTAATGCCCTTTGCTGGGATGCTGTCAACCCAAAATATGTTCTCATAGAAGACCCCACCTCTCCGAGTGGATGTTGCATAGCACAGCTCTATCCTAGCCATTACTGGCTCTGGTTCCTTCAGTCCAGCCCCACTTCCATTTTGAAGTTAATGAGAATTTTGATAATGGAGTTTTCCAGTTGGCATCAGGCCTTAGCAAGGTCAAATTTACCTCAGCTGTAATCTCATTAATTAAAGTAGTCACATTGGCCATTGGTCTGGCTCTTCCAGCCACCTGGTCAATGGAACAACAGTGAATAGATGACAAGCAAACTGTGGTTGAAACTAACGGCACTTTAGTTAACTTCTCATCCAACGCTACTTCATAATTCTCAGGTTCTTTGAGAAACTTCTAAATAAATTATAAAGCCCCCCTCGCCAAAGGCAGTAGCCTTAGAATTGGTGTACTTCCTTGAGTAGTATTTTATTCCTATCACCAGAAGCTAAGTGCTGCTCAAGAGGAGCCATAAACCCATTCTGAAAAGCAGCAGCGAGAATGGATCAAAGTGAATCAGCAATTCTAACTATGTGAGACGCTGACATCGTGCTTCCCTGGCTCCAACCCTGGGTCCATAAGAAAGATGGATGCTTGATTAATTACTCCCCAGACTGCAGAGCTTACACAAGAGCCAAGGACTCAGCGGCAGCCCAACCAGCTGACTCAGACAGCAATAACTCATCTGCCCAGATGCCATATTGCCCTGTCTGCATTCAATCCGCAGACTAATCCTCCTGAAAGGGTTTCTTGGAAAATGCCATTCACACTCACGCTGGCTAAGCGTGCACTGGACAAGACACAGCTACACTACAGTAGCAGCTGAAGCCATATTTCACTATGCTTTTCCGAGGCTTGCTCTAATGGAGACTGGGAACTCTTCCCCACCACTGAAAATCTGCCAGAAAACACGTCAACACTGGAACATTTCCCCATTATGTTCAGTAGGCTCGATCTAGTCAGTTATGGTAGCCCAACGTGACGTGTTCTTCATCAACCTCAATGCCTGGTTTTGATGCATTTGTATTGTAATCCCAGGACCCTCTGGTGCCCCTCTTGTGCTAGATGCTCCACAAGCACACAATGGAAAACGAGCCCCTATTTGCAATGGGCTTTGTTTTACCATGTACATGCTGGATACCTGGACCAGAAAGATGGGTCAAAGTGGGTAGTTCCTCTCGCTGTGCCATCTTCAGACAGACCTCCTGCTACAGGAGAAGTGCAGCCCATGTCGCCGTACCTTATGCTGCTCTGAGCTCGCTGCAAGGCTACGTTCAGACCTCATCCCTCTGAAGCCCCAGGAGAACTTGAAGTAATATTCCAGGTGTAGAAACTTAAAGGGGAGAGCTCTCCTGCACTTGACCTGTGCTGCAGTGGGTGAAAGAAATGTAATTTTTATCCACCTACACTGTTGTAGGTACCTATCTGATTCAGAGAAGAATAAAATACCTGTAAAGTAGGTCAGTAATTCTTAGAAAGCACTTGCACTTACGTTTCCTTTCAGAAGCTGCATAACACACTGATTGCTAAGGAAAAGGAGGGCAGGAAGGAATGAGGCATTTTCAAGTGAATAAGAATCGCTTTATTTCCGAACAACAGTATGCAGCTAGAAGCCTAAAGCCCTTTAACTACTGCATTTTTCAGTCACACATTTGGCTCAGATTCCTATGCAAAACAGCCCTTGAAAGATTTTTTCAACCTAATAACACTGTTTTCCCCAAATACATGCTATTTTCTACCTGTAACCCCTACAGAAGAAGAATGAACAAGAACTCACGAGGAGAAATCTCACAATGGGCACAGACAGTTTTCACTGTAAGTCCTATTGAGATGCTGACTCTGATTGATCTTCTCACAGAGCACCTCTCCACTCTAACACGCAACTCAGGAAGCCCAGGGTTGGGATACTAGAAAGAAGCTTAGGCTAATTAATTGCATTTCTTTTTCTGACTGCAGTGTTTTTCTGCCCTGCTGGATACTCAGGGGCCAGCACCAGTTCCTCTGATTAACAGTACCTCATCACGAAATCAAACGAAAAGCTGCAGGCTAAAGAAAACTGGGTTTTTGTTAGCAAGGATTTGCTCTTGGCAAATAATTATAATTGCCAAAGTTAAAAGGAGATTGTGAATTAACTACAGCAGACATAAAAAATAAATTTGGAAAAAAAGCTTTCAATAATTACAGTGCATATGTCAAATGGAAATTACTCCAATTTGCATAGCTCTGCAGTCACATTGTACAGTATCTCAAGTAGCTTCATAACAACACACTTGTATCTTTAAAAGCATTTAATATAGCCCAGGGTTTTAATAACCCAAAAGACACTTCAGTAAGTATAGACAGAAAGCTAGCCTGGGATTCTTCATTTTTTTAGGCCATGTCTACACACAGTTCATTATTATTTCATAATGATGCATTAAAAAACACACCAACCCCACCCCCAGGCACACACATGGTTTTACTGATAAAAAGTACTTTATAGTGGTTTGGCTCATTTCTATAGGTCATCTGTATTCCAGTATAACCAGCCACATTAGAAGCCACACAACTGCAACTCTGTATGTAAAACATCATGTCCCACATCTTACAGTGGGACTCATTTCCATGCAGGTCAGACAGACAGTTCCTTGGGAGGTCTGTATGATTTGCGATGTGCTTCAGTCTGGATGACGTTTCCGGTTAGAAACCCGAATGTGACTGCGTGTGGGTGGATTTAGACTGCGCTCCAGCCGAGGATCACAAGCTCGTGGGCCGTCAGAGAGGACCCCTCTTGGCCAGGCACACAAGGGTGCCACTCGGGCCTTGTGTGTCAAGGGCTGATTCCAAATTCATATGCTTGTTGCTGCTTAGGAATGGGGGAAATTTATTAAAACCACCCTCTTATTTTCCCTTTCATTTATGACTCCAGCCTATTTAAACTTGAACTGGGAATCCCCATATGCCGAACAGAAGGCTCCCTAGCACACGTCGCAGCTGAGCTTTTTGACCCTTCAGTGTCGTCACCTACCTCCACCTTAACTGCTGAGTTTGTACCTGCACCTGCCACAGAAGAAATTGGGAATCAGATTATCCCTTTGCAGGAACAAGGATAACCAACAGGTAACACAGTATTATGCTGCTGAAAGCAGACACGGGTCAGTTATGGACCACAGTTCACTCATGGATCTCAAAGCACTTGACAAAGCCAAGCAGGTACCATCTTCCCATTGCAAAGACAGAGGAAAGAGGAACCAAGAAGTTTGATCATTTCTCCCAGTACAGATATTGTGAAAGTGGCAAAAGCAGCAATCATATCTAACCTCTTCCTCCCCTAGTAACCTTTCTGCACCTGCAGGAATTACACTGTCCTTTCAGCTTTTCCATCCAATTTTGCCATCATTTCCCCTTTTCTTTAAAAAAACCTCGATCTGCACTTAGCAGATTTGTTGTAATGTCTCAACTTTCTGTGTTAAAAGTGATTGCTGTTTAGCTGGAAGAGAAAGACCAAACCTCAGCGGTTGGAGTGTTGGTCTAACTGCCTAAGGGCAGAGATTTCCCAGAGATTTTGCGCGTAGCAAACCCACCAGGCTCTTGTTCTCCTGCCTTCACACACTTGACTGCGGATGCCATGCAGGCAGGGGGAAATAGCAGCTTTAGGCTAGATTCATCCCCGGCTATTTTCCTGTACACCAGCCTGTAGAGAGAAGCGGGGAGGGTGCCGAGACAAAACCTCCCCAAAAATATGGCAGAAACACCACCCAGCCGTGGTCACACCCATCATCAGCAACAGGCCCATGTGGAGAGACACCAGTCGGTCGTACAAGCCCTCCGGAGGGCACTGGGTGGAACAGATTATTTGCAATATACTTTTTATTCTTCTGTTTCCAGCTAAGGGTTAATATTTACCCCACCTAACTAGAAATGAACAGAGTGCCAAACGCGGGAGAGGCGGATTTCTCCGCAGGCAACTCGCTGCCGGCAGAAGCTCACCCCCGTGACTCAGTGCACCAAGAGGGAGATGCCAAAACAACTATTTGTGGTTTCGCAGGAGGTAAACCTGGTCCGAACGCGGCGCTGCAGAGCACTCGGCTGCTCAGGGGAACCACTGCAGCAATGCCTTTCTCCTCCAAGCCCAAATTCGGCTCAGTAATGGCCGACTGCGCGTTGTTACGCCTGCCAAAAGCGTGGTGGCCTGGGTGAAAGGAGAGGCTCGCCCTGCCTCCAGATGCCAGTCACGAAGCATCGCTGCCATCAAAGCCACTCTTGGCAAGACCAGCGGCTCCCCTGGGGGCCCTCCCGGCAGGATGGCCGGGGCAAAAGCAGCGCCCAGCAGCCGGCCCCGGGCTCGAGGCACACGCTGGATGCTCACGCTGCCCTGCCCTGCACCACACAGGCTGTCCTGACCACGAGCACTTTGGTTTCCCAGGTTTATCAGCTTACGAGCGAACTTTTGACAAGTAGTAGCATGCACTGAAGGGGTGTTTCTATCGCAGCAGGAAGCATGTCCGACCAAACACTGCACTGCCCCGCAAACCTGTGCGTTTCTGCCAGGGATGTTACAATAGCTGGCTTTGCCCCTGAGGCAGAAGCCAAGGGAAGCACCCAAACAAGGCAAAGTTAGTTTTCCAGGACATGGACCTGAGCTATTTCACTGAACACATCCTTACCTTCCAAGGGCACATCAACGCAAAACAGTATGTACGTGTTCCTTCCCTCCCCTCCTTTGAGCAAGTATCTGCACAAAGGTCTCCCATTTTCTTAAAGATGATCTGAGAATGTATGAGCAAGGTCAGATACAGTAGATGGATGATCCTTTGCCACAGGAAAATACAGCCGGCGTACCTTTGCACAGCACTATCTGTGTATTGGGTGCTGCTTGCACCGTCTGCACTGCTACCCTGGAAGAGACATGACTTGGAGGATCTGAACAGAGAGACTGTCCTGTGCCAGGGTTGGGGGGTGCGACAGCAGGGGCTGTAGCAAGCTGCTCACATCTCCAGAAGCTCAGAGTACCAGGAGACAACAGGCTGCTTCATTCTTTAGGGATTCCTTACGTGTGCTGTAAAAATAGTGCATGCATTTTGTATGCTGCTTGGATATTTAGATTCCTTAAGTGAGTTTTTGTTCACTGCAAATGTGTTTAGTTTCAAAAATGCTTTTTCTAAACTGTGCAGCTTGTATTTGTCCTTCAGGCCTGACAGGACATAAAATCTGGCAACACACTGGAACGGCCTCTCTGCTGCAAGCTCCGTTTTGCACTACAGCAGCACATTTAACAGAGGAGTTTTCCAATTCTATAGAATGTTACGACAGCAATGCAAATTTCTTTAGCTTGGACAAGCCTTAACTTTAGTGTTATGCTATAGGTGTGGCTTCCCTTTAATAAAACTATTTTTAATGCTACAATACTCAGGGCTGAACAAAACATACGCCTGTGCTGATGCCGGTGTTTTTACAATACAGCAGGTTTCAGTTGGCTCTGTGACACTGAAAAGAAGCTGGGCTTCACAGAAATTTGGATGGTTCCCTTCTGAGTCACATCCAATTGGGCTATTTTTTGGAAAAAAATTGTGTTGTTTGTTCTCAATGAAACTGGCCCTCTTAAGTCTACAGAAGATATTTTGTTCTCCAACTGTATCGTTCGGAGCTTCTGTTGTTGTCATCGTTGGTTTGGCTCATTTAAAATTATCCCTTCCACAGTGAGAATTGACAAAACAGAAATCTGGTCACCTGGTCACAATATTCTGCTGAGGGGAAGTGATGCCAATTCCAGCCCATCTCTTGCTCTTCTGCTTCTATTTCAGAGAATACTCTAATGCATCCCTTCATTTACAGAAAGCAAACATTCCCAGTGTGTGTGTCCACGGCATTACTGAAGAGTTTTCGTTGCCATGCAAATAACCCTCCAAAGCACAACAAGCAATGAACACATCCCAGCAAAATATCAGGCTGCAACATGTCTTCATTCATTCACATCTGGTCCCTAGTTGAGTCAGTTGCCCAGGAAAATTTGGATGTAGGCAACGAAACATCAATTTCAGAGAAAGGAAGAAGGCAAGAAAGAAGCTGGTTCTCTGACTTCTGGCATTGTTGTACAAAGCCAGGAAAAAGGTAACAATATTACACAGGATATAGAAAATGAAGAAAGGATCTACTGGAGGAAAGGAAAAGTTTAATTTAACACAATCTGTCACTTAAGCAGGATTTTTTTTCTTTCAAAAAGCCTCCGACAATTTCACTAATCACTGAAAAAAGCTAAAAGAAGGCAAGCAAGACCCGTCATTCACAGCAAGTATCTACCACAGGCTTAGCTTTCCAGAATATTCTTTCCCAGTGACAAGGACAGAGCAGCACACCTCCAGCTCTCACATGAAGCAATTATTAGTGTGAAAACAGCCCTTCCTAGGAGGAAACAAATGAACCTCATGCACAGTCTGATTAATGACCGCTCCCATGCAGATACGTAAACAGCCACATTGTTGCTACCTTAGCTTAGCAAAATTTAAAAGTTACATGATTTTTATTCCCTTGTTTGTGCTGTTCTGCCAAGCACTGGGTTTTTGGAGGGGATCCCATTCAGAGGACAGAGGGTGGCTGCAGAAACAAAGAGCACATAGCTCTGCTGTCCAGTTCTCCCCATCTAACTGTATGAAAACGCAGTATCTTTCAGGTTCCTTTTCTACTTGCTAGATGTAACCAGTTTATTCCCTCCAACCCAAATAGCATCTAAGAAGAATGTTACTGCTTTCTCTACAGTGAATATACCAGAAAATGTTGGTGGCTCCTGCATCAAAACATCCCAAATACACTTACAAAAAATGATTTTTTTATTGACTATGGTTAGAGGAAAGATCTCTGCAAAGGCTGTGTCCTGCTCGCCCCCGGCCAGCTTTATAGAGAGATGCTCTTGCGCACAGGTGGAGGCACTGCAACCCGTGCTGCCCAGAAGCACGACAGGAAAAGCCTTCTGATCGGGTACCCAATAGGTGGGAACTGAACGCGAGGATGTTGAAACTTCAGAGTGGGAAGCATCCCTTTGATTGTCCAAGAGGGCAGCTATAGGTACCCCCATTGCATACTGTAAGGAGTTTTAATCTCAGTCCTCTTCCCCTCCATCAAGAAAAACCTTTTTACTCAGGTCTGCAAGCTCGTGGTGGGACATTTGGGAAAAAATTGGACATTAGGAAAAAATTCTTTACTGAAAGAGTGGTCAGGCCTTGGAACAGGCTGCCCAGGGAAGGGGTGGAATCACCATCCCTGGAGGTATGTAAAAGACGTGTAGATGAGGTGCGTAGGGACATGGTTTAGTGGGCATGGTGGTGTTGGGTTGACGGTAGGACTCGATGATCTTAGAGGTCTTTTCCAACCTTAGTGATTCTATGATTCTATGATTCTAGGATTTGGCTGGTGACATTGGTTAGAGTCTCAACTCCACTGTCCCCTGAGCCAGAACAGCAAAGGCATCTGACCACCCTCCAACACCCTTCCCTGAAGAGCCTTGGCAGGACACAAATTCACCCCCAGTTGCCATAACTGCCTGGAAAAGACCTTGGCATAGAGCAGCACGCAGAGCGTGCGGTACGCCCATGTTAAACAAGGGTGATCACGTTAGTGAGTCAGGCACAGGCAGCCTGGCACAGCTTTGCTGCAGGAATGCCTCCACGCAGGTTGACGCTCGGGTCTGAGTGCCAGATAGTTTTGTGTCAGCCACAAAACACCGACACAACGCCACAGCCAGTCTGCAAGTGCAGGAGCCCCCCGATGCTGGTTATGAAAGGAAGGAAACAGGAATACCATATCCAATTAAAACTGAAATGACTTTGACAGTCTCCCTGAATGACCAGAGATGACTTCCCACTGATTGAGTTCTGCTAAGGCTTCTCAGCCATTAATCTGCAGTCCCTTTAGGGGACTGGATCTGCATTGGAAGCATTTTTTATTTTCCCCAAAGGAATTACGCAATTAAGCCCTGTCTTCAGTGCTGGGCTTTGTCTCCCTGTAAAACATTTCAATAGGATCAGGCAGTTTTAGCAAAGAGAGGCTGGGCAGCCCCTATCTGGTCTGTGGCTATTCATTTGTCACAACCAACTACTGTAACTTATCTGACATTTCCACTGAAGCTCACAAGGGACACCACCTCTGCATAACACACTCCAAATGTCCTCAGGGAGAAAATGAGTCCCAGCATCACAGGGGCAGGGGAGCAGGAGGGGTTGGCCTCCTTGGGTAAGACTCTGCTCCAGTTGCCTCATTAGGGCTTAATTTGATTTTCCACACAAAATCACCCACAGCTTCTTCCCTTCACTTCACTCCACAAAAACTGCTTGTCCTCATTTGCCCCTCTCCACTGTCGCTTCACAGTCGGATCAAAACGTGGCGACAACAAGGACAAAATCCGACGCAGACAAACGTGAATTTTGGCTGTGCACGGCTTCTGTGCAGCCAGTCGAGGCGGGCTAAAGCCTTTTTCACTCACCGCTTCGGTGCATACAAATGTACGTGGGTGTAGAACAGGGACAAAGCTGTTCCCCCGCGTTAGCGAGCAGAGCACAGAAAGCCTGCAGCTGTCTCTCTGCCACCCGAATGCCTCTGAAAGGGCCAGCGGAGAAGCGCATGGGCAGGGACCCCTGAGGAACACCTTGTGCCTTGCCCACCACAAGAAGGTGCTTCATCAAACACCGGTTTGTCTGGGAAGCCAGATCCTATCGATTTTTTTACCATGGCATACAATTAAATATCACTGATAGAATGCTGGGCTTCTGGGCATGTTTTAACAATGAGAAACCCAGATCTCTTATAATAAATTATTACATTGGGTCATATTTCATGTCGGAGCATTAGAAACAGTGAAGTTGGCCAGCTCCATTGCTGAAGCTGTATTCCACCTCTATAGTTGCAACTAGAGACGGGACGCAGCATCTTGAACCTGCGCCGGCATGCATCTACAGCTGCGATGCTTCATCCTAAAAATGGTTTCAACTTACAGGAAAGTGAACTTCACAGCATCTGGTATAACAGGTTGGTTGTTTTTTGGGGGGAGGGGGGTGGTGGTGTTGGGGTGGGGTAAGGGTGGCGTTGTTTTTTTGTTGTGGTGTTGGGCTGGGGGTGTGTGTGTGTGTTTGGTTTTGTTTGGTTTGGTTTTTTTTTAACTTACCCAATCCTATGGGGAACATTTGGGATAAAATATTTCTGTATCTATTACTGAGTTATATGCCAGATTTTTTAATAAAGTTTTATTCATTCAAGTCCTTAAGGTTTAGCCAGTGAAGATATGAATGAGAGACGAACTAACAGAATAGCATAGGAGAGAGGATGAAGCTCCCATTTCTTAACAGCTTGCACACAACCTGCAAACTAGCTTGACCATGAGAAAACTTCAGAGGTTCGGTTCTCCGTATTTTTTTTCTAAGACAGAGTACGGTGGGACTGGCCACAAAATAATTTTTAGGCTAATTTCATAAGGAAACAAAGCTCATGGGGTCACACTTTGTGTACATTTGTTTGTAGGCCAATATGTTTGACCATCTGACTCCTGATGACTTTTTCACGTGTTCAGTAATTCCACATAGGGGAAAAAAAAAGTGAAAATCAGGTTTCATTAGTTCTGCTTTTCACAGAACTGTTTGAATCTAGCTCAAGGATATATCAAAACTGCCCATGACTTAAAAGCTATGACTGTTCAGTAACGCATGCCTTTACCTTTGCAGGTAAAATGTATTACAAACACAATGTGCCATGATGATAAAGCAGACGTCTCAGCACAAAAAAAAAAGGGGGGAAAGGGGAACTGATGTTACTCGCTCCTCTACAAAATGCAGTTTTTCTCACTGGGAAGGGATTTAGATTCAGATTGCAGAGGCGCCAGTCCACACAGAAGGTGCCGAGCAGGGAAGAGATAAGCTATGTAAGTGGGAAACAAAAACTATGCTAGCGCATGGCCTTTCCCTGACCCGTCCTGAAAAACGCAAGAACGCTTAAGAGTATCCCAGCCAGCAAAGAAAAGCTTGCTAGAGGAAGTCAGTAAGCAGTGTCGAGCTGCAGGGAGCTGGACCATCATCTGGATACGATACTCAAGCACTGCTTACAGACGTGGTGGAAAGCCAAGGCTGGTAAGATGAAAAGAAACAATTGGCAACCTCTGTATGCTGGCAAGGGAACCCACACAATCAGCCAATATGAGAGACTGACCCTTGAGTTAAAGAGGAAAAAGTGTCACTAAATATTTAAAGAAGGACTTCAAAAAAGAGTCCTAGTTATATAAAGCAAAATCAATGACATTTAATAGCAATTTCTTTCAGCTTGACCTAAATCCTTTTTCAGAAACTCTTGTCTCCTCATATATCACTGCATTAAGAATACAATAAACAATAAAACAAAAAATGACAATCAGAAGCCAAATTCTAGGGCTGATTTATGCCGTCACAGGGTCACAGCGGGCCACAGAGGGTTTCAATCTGTGGCCAAACGCCAAAATGCAAGATCCTGTGAGCATTCAGTCAGAGAAACAGAAGGAAACCTCAGGGCTCACAGTTCATATTTACCAGCTCCCCACCGCAGATAAAGAAAGACCCAGTGCTGTTCTAACAAAATACAGTGAAACAGATAAATGTAGTTGTGGTACGGGTACGCTGTCTGAGATCAGACCAGGTCGTAATCTACAACTTTAATGAATAAGGGTGACTAAGATGTCCCTTAATAATGTACATTAGCATGTGTCTATGAGTGAGATGGAAAGGGGAATGAGTTAAAAAAACATAGGGCTTTCTTCAACACACACCAGATTGCCTACTTACCCTGAGTGCCACGGGGTTTTGTTTTGCAATGAGGGGTTCTCTAGAGGAAGATGAAGTGCAAAACATCTAACGGTAAGAAACCTGGAGAAGGTCTCAGATATGCTACAGGCAGCTTCAAATCAACCCCAGCTGTGCAAGTGCCATAACATCTGTCAGCCTCTTTAAAGGCAGCTCTTGCAGCACAAGCATAATGTGCACCTACGAGGGAAAACGCTCTTCCCTTCTCATCACGTAGCACGTGGTGGAGATGTGCCACCAGGAACGTACTTCGGAGTAAATGGGAATTGTCACATCTCCCGTTTACGGTGAGGAAGGCAGTACTGCTAAGGGGATCAAGGACAGCACAACGTGCAAACTGCCTTTGGGAAGTGACATACTTGTACCACAACTGAAAGCCAGAGTAACAGGTTTCTATGGAAAACCACTTGAAGTCAACTTCATTCCCCAGTTTCCTCAACAAGCGTAGACATAAAGGAGTGGGAAAATGTTTCCAGCAGTCCCTATCACCCATGAGTCATACCCTGCTGGGGTTAGAGCTGTGCAAATACACAAGTCTGAGTCCTTGGGTGGCTTTTATAACAAACCAGGAAATTTTTAACAAAATAATTTTTGTGATGAAAGTAGAGCAGGATAGGGGGAGTAAAAAAATAATTCATCATTCCACACCGGGTCTCACACTAAAAGAAACAGACTGTTTTTCTCCAGACCGGTGAAATTGTTCTCAAACAGTGCCTCAGAGGTGTAAGTGAATATAGTATCTGGCTCTGGTGGGTCAGTTTCTGCTAAACCAACATGAATCTGATCTAGAAGGAAAAACCAACTAGTTGTGACTAAGCAGGTCTTATCTGGCACACGAGTCACCACGGATTGCAACTGCCTTGAAGCCTTTCCAGGTTGTCAGGTGGCATGAAGCACACAGCCAAAACCCATCAGGCAATGTTGTAATGCCTTCATGCTCCTTTCAGCGGCGGGTACTAAGCTAAAACCACCTGGTGGTATGTCTTCATCGCTACCCCGCTGGGCTGAATGAGACCAAACGTGAAGCCCGAGAGCCTCACGACTCCCACCGCTGCGCAGGACACATCAAGCTCTCAGGGTCCTGCGCGGCGACTCGCTCTCTGCTCCCATGGCCAGCTCTGACCTGGGAGATGCCCAGCACCCTGACGGCTGGGCCCAATGAACTTGACCACACTTCCCAAAGGCAGAAAGACACCAGTGTCTTTTCCACAAAACCCCAGAAGACAGGGGTGTGAGATCCTCTCACGAGAAGGATTATAACGATCCCCAAAAGGTAGGATGCATGCAGCACTTTTGCCTAACAATCTATTCTATTAACAGACAGTGAGTGCTCCAACCATAAAAGCAGTTGCTACCCTCCTTCTGCCTGGAAGATGACCCAATGACCAAAAAACCAGCCAGATGTCTTGGGCAAAGCAACCCAACAATGTGCACAGAGCTCCTCAGAGCCTTCCATGTGACCATAGGGAGGAGCTGAAGAAAAAAACTATGAGAAATCAAAGGAAATGGCAGTTAGAGTCCATCTGCATCTAAATCACCCACCAAAGAATCACGAGACCATCCCTGTTGTAATTTATCCTCTTGGTCCTCAAAGACAGCACTCAAATCAGAGAAGGTAAAGAACTACAGAAAGAAAAAAAAAAGGGAAAAAAAAAAAAGAGGGAATTCATTTACTCCCAAAACTTGGGTGGAGGCACAGGATTTGTGATCAGACAGTACACATACAGAAATCTGAAATACTTCAACTGTAGGGGAGCAGAAAATGGAGTCAAGATTGCCACAAGAGCTGCTTATGCTTTGACTTCATAAATTTTATAAATGTAGCTGTTTGAGAAGAGAACAATGGTTCTCTTTTTATTTCCCACTCAAAAGAAGCCACTGTCACTTCATTTGGGTCACCTCTGTCTGCATGGGCACAGGTTTCCTTCTGCATAAAGAAAAAAAAAAGGGAATCTCTGGGTACTTTCATCATCACCAACCACAACATCCTGCAAAACAGCAGATAATCATTAATGATTTGTACAGCCTGTAGAAAGAGGCACAGAGAGACTACAAGCCCTGGATTCATTTCTGCTCCTTTCTGCCATCACGAAGTAAGCACCTAGTCTAAACTAATAATCTGGGATTTCTCTGGACTCAACAGACAGAAATAAACACTGCCAGGAGGCTATTTACCTTACCTAATTTAGGCACACATTTTAGGATGGTGCCCGTCTTTCCACCACCTACAAAGAGCCTTAGTAACCAGTTGAGACTAGATACATAACTTTTAGACCAGCTGCCTAAACAGAGATCGTCTAAAATTAATTGAGTCAGGCCTCCACTATAAAGGAGGCATAAAAACCAGTAGCAGGACAGAAAAGTTAACTGCACCTCCCAGATCTCAGGCTAATGGGCAAACTATTGGAAGGACCCTTCCTACGCTGCTTGATTTCATAACGCTTCATTTGGCATGTTTGTGCCCGGTCACAGAGGACACCTGTAACAGAAGCACTGCTGCAAGTCACTCACGCTGGGGCTGTTTATAAAAACGCTGTTTTTTCACTCGGGCTAAACAGCCTAGCAGATGCCTACGTCCCAAAGCGCACAGCCGGTCCCTCCTGCCCCGGGGGAGTCGCTGCAGGGCTCGGTAGCGCTGGGGTGCCACACACCCGCCAGCTCGGATTTGCAGTGCTTCTGTAGGGTGCTCGCTTGGACAGCTGAAAGGCAGATATCTGGCAAGTCTAATAATAAACAGAGTTTATTAGTTCAAGCTCAAGCCTAAAAACAGAACTTAGAAATGCTAATCCATGTGAAACAGTAAATTCCCATCTCTTTGCCAATGTTTTAATTTGAGTTAGCTAAGCCAAGCTAAAAACACATCTCAGCAGGCACAGAAAGATGCTCACTCTAAGTGGAGGCCATGAAAAAGGCATCTGGTCTGAGCTACCGCATGACTTGCCTCTCTGGCTGGAGACAGTTCAAGAAGAAATCTGAAGGGTGGATCAGGCAGAGAGAGCAACGAGGATTTCATTAATTGGGGAGATGATGTACTGCCAGAGCGAGCTGAAGGCAACAACCGCACTGCAGTCAGGCTCTGCTGTTCTCCTCTGTGACATCCCCGCATCTGACTTATTATCAATGGGCAGCTGCTGCAGAAATTGAAGCGATGCTGAAATGACAACTCTATTAAAGGGGCAGATGGTCCTATGAGCAAATGTTTCACCAAGGACTGGGTAGGTATCAACAACTCATCAACAAACTCATTTCTCAATGACTCAAAAAGGACAGCTGATGTCCCACGAGATGAAATTTCAGAGTGTTACTGTACCGTGTAGCCAGGGGCCAGGAATATTCTTGAATATGACCTGACTTAAAAATATAATGAAGCTGGTCCACACACAAGTCTATCAGTACAGTTATAATCCTTGGTAGCAGCTTTTATTACAGTCATGGTTGAAATGTGCCATTTTGGGAAGGCAGCCAAACTGCTTATACATGGAGTGCAGCTGCACAGTAAAGTCACTGCAGCTTTTTGGATGGATTATCATTCATAATGAAGTGGGAAAAGGCAGAAAAATGAATGAAAGAGGTGCCAAAGTAGACCATATTTATCCTAGAAAATGTGCTGCTCTTTTTAAAACACTGGATTCATAAGACAAAGTTTACTGGACAAAACGTTGACTGTAATTTACTTCTCCTGTTACCTTGATAGAAAATTTTGAAATTCAAACTAAATATTGATGTGTACTGTCACTTCTCCCTACACACAAACGATTGAGAATGCCAACAAGTAATGCAATGCCTTTCACACTTAATGCTTCTTTCAGTTTTCTCCTCGCCAATTAGTAAATCAAACTTGATACACTCGATTATTTATAACTTCAGTAAAAACCATGGATATCCTCGGAGCGTAGGTCAATAGGGTAAAACTTCACAGCTGATCTCCAGCAAGAGCGGTGGTCTCTAAGGCTTTCAAGAAACCATCTACCAAAACCAGGACACAACTAACCATGTTCAAAGCATGCAAACAACATTCAGAGGATGTAGGGATTAAAATTCACATGAAGTTGATCACACAGCAAGAACATGGGATATTCCTTCACTGTTCCAGTAGGCAATGCCAAAAAAGTGATAGCCCTTACTATGTGAAGTCACCCCTTCAGGGTTAACCCTCTGTCCCCTCTGTCCTGGTTTCAGCTGGGATGGAGTTGATTTTCTTCCTATTAGCTGGTATAGTGCTGTGTTTTGGATGTAGTAGGAGAATAATGTTGATAACACACTGATGTTTTAGTTGTTGCTAAGTAGTGTTTACACTAGTCAAGGACTTTTCATCTTCTCCTCCCCTGCCAGGTGCGCGGGGGGCTGGGAGGGAGCGCAGCCAGGACAGCTGGCCCAGCCCATACCATATGACGTCAGATTCAGCATATAAGGCTGGGCGAAGAAGAAGGAAGGGGGGGACACGTTTGGGGTGATGGCGTTTGTCTTCCCAAGTAACGGTTACACGTGATGGAGCCCTGCTTTCCTGGAGATGGCTGAACACCTGCCTGCCGATGGGAAGTAGTGAATGAATTCCTTGTTTTGCTTTGCTTTGCTTGCGTGCGTGGCTTTTGCTTTCCCTGTTAAACTGTCTTTGTCTCAACCCACGAGTTTTCTCACTTTTACCCTTCTGATTCTCTCCCCCATCCCACCCGGGGGGAGTGAGCGAGCAGCTGGGTGGTGCTCAGTGGCCGGCTGGGGTTAAACCACGACACTCTCCATCTGCAGGGAACAATGGCACGACAAAGCTTGGCAAAAATAATTCTCACAACAAAATGGATCACCAGATTTAAAAATCCTTACCCATATGGTCAAGTTTAGGGATCTTCAGAGCCATTCCTAATCTTAAACTCCGTAAAACATTATTTCAGTCTACCTACCAATTTTGTACACAAAGGGGAAATTCCTGCAGCCTTTCCAGGCAATTAAGCCAACCTTCACTCTGCCTTTTTAAGGCACTGACATTTACATTGGCAAAATACAATAAGGCTTAAAAAAACCCCTTACCTATATATGCACATATGTATGTACACACCTAAGCATCATGGGTTCAGAGGCAACAATGCTGCTTACTACCATGAGTAGTGCCTGCAAATTCATGTGATTGTTCTTGGCAACACTACAGCTGGAAACGCTTGCAGGGTTGGGACCATGTGTTAAACAATTTTGTTCACAAAGCGTGAAGTAGTGCTATGTTATTTCGACCCGCCCTATCTCTGGTTTTCTGTAATATGCCATTCATATTTACAGTATGAAATATCAAATATATTACAAACTGCTGTTATTATTTTAGCGTTTTACAAATGTATTTCCACCTCTGTGCCCAGTGAATACTCGAACTGGCAGCTGTGATGGTTCTCCTGTGCCGTAAATTCTCTGCAGAATTGGTTCCATCTTTGGTTCCAGGCTTTGGTTCCATCTTCAAGTTCAAACTCCACGAAGCCTACAGGCCTCCCAAGTACTGGGGGCATTTCTGATTTCTCCATTTAAAGAAGGACGAAGTGGAAACAGAAGAGGTACACAGGCAGGCAACTGCAATGATTAAGGGGACAGAGGAGCTGCTTCACCAAGGCAGACTGAAAAGGCTGGGGGTCTTCAGCTTTAAAAGGAAAAGTCTGACAGAGGGTATGATCAAGGTTTACAAAATTATGAAGACAGTGGATGAGGTACTCCTAGAACTGTTTTTCACTAAATTCAGTATTACTAGATGTGGGAGGCATTCACTAAAACTAGCAGGAAATAATTTAAAATTTATAAAAGAAGGTACTTCTACTGAGACTGTAGTGAATTTCTGGAATTTGTTGCCACAGTGATGACCTGTAACGTCTGCCACAGGCAGACAGTATCAACAGGTTCAAAAAGGGATTAGACAAATCCAAGGGCAACGGGTCCATAAACAAACAGCACAAGGGACAGGCAAGGGTGCTCCTCCTAACATCCCCAATACCAGAGTGTTGGATGCAGGAGAGTGCAAGGGAGCACACTGCAGACGGGCCAGGCTCCCGTGCTCTCCCTGATCAGCACATCCTTTGGGCACTGTTGGAGAAGAATCCAGGGCCAGATATGAACATTGGCGTGACCCAGCTGGGCATTTATCTTTTTATGCCCAATTGCCAGGTGACTGCTAGTTTGGGGCACTTAATTTGGGATTGATTTCCACAGTGTCCATTACCTCACTCGCAGCTGTGGGTGGTCTAAAAGTCTCCGGTAATGGGCACCCAAAAAAAGGCAGCAGCCAATATTCATGAAGCCTACTGAAAAGGAAGGCTATAAACATTTTCTCCCTTTACCCTGTTCCAGGGGAACAAACCCCCCAGCAGATGAGCGCTCTTTTAAACAACCATATATTTGTAGTTATTTCACTTTCACAGCATTAAGAACCCTGGTAAACTCCCTTTGTGGGTCCCCATGACAGGCTGATGCCCTTCCCTCTTCAAGCCTGCTTTTAATCTAAGAATACCGGCTTACCCACTTCTCCATGCGGCTTGCTTTCATTATTCTCACAGAGACCCACTTATAAAGCCTGATGAAAGTTCAGCGCTACCCTTGAGTAGTCCTCATGACAGCCCAGCTTCATGGGAACACATGTTCTCCGTGGCGCAGCAACCAGCATCAGGATGACGTTGGAAACATTAATTACAAACATGCCTGGCAGGTCTAGAGCTCACATGCTCTGAACAATAAGAGCAGAAGGACATTGAGAAGGGAATTCAACAGATGTCAGAGGACACGGAGGAGCAGTTCCCTTGCATTTAAAGACACTGTTGTTTTTCTATTGTTTTTGTATTGTAGTAATTATCTGGCATGTAAAGCCTTTGTACCTGCACTGTATGAACCTAATATTTTCCATCCTATAAAGGAGCTACTTTATGTTTAGTGGCCACTTACTGATGACTGACATCAGTGACAGGAAGAATTTAGTTTGGCTCTTCGCACTCTTGTTTTAGCTATCTTTCACCTGCATCTAATCTTTTGGTGCACTGTTAGGGGCACAGAAGTAGGTCAGTGGGAATCTAATCTACTGCAAAAGACAGATTCAAGTGAACATCAGCTTAAATATTAGGAAAAAATTACCTTTGAGTCTTACTTCTTGTTTTTTGTCTATGTACTAAATAGATCTTAAAAACTTCAGCTCCACATGTCACTTGGTCATATGAACACTCACGTGAAGCTTGATTTGTTCATGCTGATGAGCCTCAGCAAAGGATGAGACTGACTTGTGAGTCACCAGGAGAAGAGTATGACCTACAAAACTTGAAAACTCTGATTCATCCTACTTTGGGGCATCTTAAACCTCCATGGATCACTGGCTTGTACTTGTTTTCATGTGTTACAGTAAGAATGAATAAAGAAACACCTCATTGTTTTGGGGAACAGAGAAGGTTATTTAAAACAGAACCAGCAGCCTTACACAGTTGTGTGGGAACATTCCCAAAACCAGGACAGAGTCCCACCCTGAGTTAGGAAAGTTTGTAACTTGCTGCGTAGCTAAAACACCCCTCAGCCAGCTCAAAGCCACTTGCAAAGCCAGTAAGATTTTTTTATAAAGCAACTGATGTTTCAAGAAGTTTGGCACTTGCAGTACCCAAACCAAGGTCAAGTCCCTTTCATTTATTGTCTCTTTGGTCACACCACTGCACCTTCCCTGGTGTCACATTGGCAAAGGTGACAAGAATGAGGCCACTCCCTTCAAGAGCAAGTTAAAATACATAACACCTTTTGTAATTAGCTCCTTGGGTTCCCTAAGCTCCTCGGACACCAGGGAAATACCAATGACTTCCTTGGGATTACTCCTGATTTACACTAAAGAGTCAAGGCCTACTGTAGCTTTGTATTGTCAGTAAGAAAATTAGCCAACTATTACAAGAGAACAAAGTCGAAAGAAGGGACTGGGCGTATGTTTACATTTAAAAGCTTTTTTACTTTGCTCTAGGCAAAGAGACATCAGGGTTTCCAAAATATATCCACAGGAGGTCTCTGCAACAAACACAGTTGTTCTTAAGTTAGTTTTATCCTACCTAGTAAGCAAGGCAGAACTGCGAAAAGACTTCCCACTGCCTCTCCAGTTACTACTGCTGTAGCCTCCCTCTACCACCACCACACCTGCACCCTCTGGGCAGGCACCACCCTCCTGGTGCGTCTACACAGCACGCAGAAGCGTAACGGGACTTCACACAGCCACCTCCGCACAGGCTTTGAGCTCACCGGCTGAAGAAGTCATAGAATATTAGAATCACTAAGGTTGGAAAAGACCTCTAAGGTCATCGAGTCCAACCGTCAACCCAACACCCCCATGCCCACTAAACCATGTCCCACTAAACCAAGTCATAGCAGGCTTCATCACGGGTAGCAGCAAGGGTACGAGCCTGCTAGGTGCCCGGGCATACATCCACCACCTGCTACCCTGGGCTGAAGGAAGCCCACGCTGCTATGTCTTCATTGATGTTACTACCTGCATTGACTACAGTAGGGCTAGCGCGGGTGCACCCACCAGTCACGCAGCACCAGCGCAGCCTGTTGAGGAAGCCAGCACCGCGTGTGCTCAGGCTGGCCCACAAAATCCTGCCCTGACTGGCAGCTTCCCATGCCAGAGGACTGTCCTCCCCGGGCAGGACTGCTGCGAAAGGCCAGGCTTTGAGAAATTCCATCATAGGGTGAAGTTACCACTTCTGCCTGAGGAAGTGGTGACCCACTGCTGTTGTCATCATCAATAGCTGAAACTTCTGAGCTATACTTGGGACACACACACACAAAAAAGAGATTAAACAATTTTTGTTCTTTTTGTTCCTCCCATTTGCTGTTTCTGCATCTGAGGCCACTGCATGCATTACCAGTCTGTCTCCCAAAAGCTTGTGCAGGTTTTCACATAGCAACGTTGGCAAAAAAGCAGTCTTAAACACAACACAGAAATGTGACAAATAAGATTGTGAGCCATCTGAAGAAGGAGCTGCTTTCTTGCTCCATGTTTACAGGGTACACTGAGTTCACAGTGGGATCCCATGTGCTAACACAGTAAAAGTATAATAGTTTGGTAACCCAAAAACACCAGCCAAGGGCAAGCCTTTTAACCTTTTTTTTCCAACTTGACTCACTTCCAAGGAGATCGTGCCCCTTCGGTAACAGGATGAGACCCTCCTCCTTCCCTTCCGAGCACTGTCAGGGTGTAAAGAGAGCCACCACCCTCTCATACCATCTATAGGGTTGTCACCAATCACTTTTCTCATCTCACAGCTCCTCAAGTCACTCATCTCTGTTCCCAGACTATATCTTCCAGACAGAATCAAAAGTGATTTACATCTCAGCAGGGAGCCCGCGTCCTTCCAGGCACTACTGGCTCAGTTCCTTTTGTTTAAACAAAAGATTTTCCCCAAAAGCTGCATGGAGAAAGGGGCTCTTCAGCTGTTTTGTTCTGTGGTTTGCTTGCAGAAGTCTCTTGCTGGAAGCGTGCAGGGCTCATGCTGAGGCTGCTCTCGTTGGAAATACAGACAGAAGATATCTCCTGATGATTTAGCACGTATTGTCTGCATGGATATAAGGTGATAAGTAATTTAGTTCTGCTTTGCTTCACAGATTCTTCCAAATGCACTGCCCCAAAAATGCTCTAATGATAGAACTATGCCACAAGAATGGCTGGAAAGTTTCCTGCTCTTTCTTTTCTTCCAGCATCAGGATATGTGTTTCTGTGCTAAAATTTAACTGATTTTGTTTAACTTACAATTTCCTCCTGGCTTCTCTTTGTGCCCAATAAGGTCATAAGCTCTCAGAGAAAGGAATTTATATATACTTACACGCATCAAATACAGTTGTTTTGGCCTTGAAAGGAACCTACGGATGCCACAGGAAAATAAGTTACAAACTTCTTCAGATCACTGACCTTCTGAATCTGGTCTGTGGCAAACCTCCCTGCTCCTTACAGTCAGGGGAAGCAAGAGAATGAATGCTACTCAGAGCTAAAACGCTTTACAAAAGACACCGTAATCCAGGACTAACCACATCATATGGTTCTACATCCTGCCAGTCCCTGCATGCTACAAAAGCTTCCAAAGAACCAACAAACACCAAAAGAAACAGGGCTGACTATGAGAGTCCTAAATATTCGTGTTCCCTGAGCTCACGCCAGATGCTGTCTCCTTTTACAAGCGACGTCTTGGAAACAGAGAAGGTACGTACCGGGGGGAATGCCACACACTGAAACGCGAAAGCTGTAAGCGCAGCCTGATTTAGCTTAACAAGATAGAAGAAATGAACATCGACCTCCCCGAAACCCTTCTGGACACAGATCAGACATCAACGCAAAGCAGCCAGTCGGTTACCGCGTTACCTGGGTCAGGGCACCGGCAAGGAAACAATAAAAATGTCTTCCCCGTGAGACAGAGCTGAACACATCAATGCTGAATTCACACTAACATTAATTTCCCTGTTTAGTTACTATAGCAGAGTATTTCTTGGCAACTCACAAGCTTTTGTTGTTTGTTTTCCAGTCTCTCTGCATCTGAAGTGCTAAGCTGATGCCTCACACCCAGTAGAGCTTTTCAGGCAGCGGAAAATTGGTTACTGCTAGGGACAGGGTAACCTTAAGGCTGAGGAGGAAGCCTTTTCACTTCAACATCTAGATAACACACAAACACAGTAAGGCTTTTGCAAGTGAGATGCGGGAACCGCAGGCAGACAGTGCTGTGTTTGCTTTTTCCCCAATTTGTTTCCTGCTGGATCTCAGAGAGAACAAATCACTATGCCTGATAACAACTCTACAGTCTTTTTGTTCAAGGGGAAGAATAAATTAGTTTTACCGTGCCAAATTCTGGTTTGGAAAATTACCATTTACCTACCCACGAACTTCCCCGTAATGACAGCAAGCGTACAACTCCCTTCCTTGGCTCAGCTAGCATGGGCAGCACTTCTTTGTGCTGCTCGACAAGCGGCACCTTTCAGTACTGAAAAGCCAGCATTTCAGAAATTGGTGAATGAGCTCCCGTTGTCTGTGAAAAAAAAAATAATCAGAGATCAGAAAGGCCCTCATAAATCAAGATATGCTTTACAAAATATGTATTTGCCAGATCCAAATGAATTATGAGAAGGATTCATACTGAATGCAATTCACCAAAGTGTGAATTGTAACAGCGGGATGCATTCGGTTCTTGCTGGAAAGACTTGTGCATCACCTGCCAGTTGTTTTTCCCACAAAAAACATCCTTACATCTGCAAGCTAAGGTGCCAAACTTCAGAAGCAGCCTTCCATTTCTGTACATCCAGAATATCTGACCATATAATGAGAAGAGTACAACCCTCTGGTATAAAGAAAAACCTTAGGGCAGTGGTTTTCTCCAATTCTTCTGATTAGAAGACTTGCTTTTGGTGGTGTGCCCCACTCTGCCCGGCTCACTAGCCCAAAAGCCACTGATGGGCTAGACTCCCAGGACCCCTCCTCCCTGGCACAACTCATCTGGGGCCTCTGCCTTCATTTGGGATCTGCTGCCTGAGGGGACTGCAAGGCGTGCTACAAGGAAAAGTTGCTCCCTTTGAGGCTTACAGGTGGATTAAAAGATATATTTTTTTCCCCCCTAAGTTTTCTTCTTGAAGCTTCAGACTTCTTTGGGACTTTTTTTAAAGGGAGTCAAAAATCTCATAGTTTAGTACTATTTAGAAATCTGTGGAAGCCAGATATAAAGAGAGGTCTTGGTATTCCTATTTGGAAAGCATATGACAAGGAAACATGCTCTCTGCTCACCTAGTGTGCCCTTTTTTTTTTTTCTAATGGCTCAAACACCGGTATTCCTGTGAAAAGGCATCAGAGTAGAAAAGCATTCTGGGTATCAACAGGCAAACGAGCATGCTGATTAGTTTAGTCTGATGATTCTGTGCCAGAATTGGAAGTTCTTTTTTACCTTCTCCTCCTTTTACAAGTAAAAAATCGTCTTCACAGTGTTCCTTGACTAGAAGTCCAATGTGGAGCAAGGCATTCCTCCCCAGGGTTTGGCAGTAGCGCTGTCAGCGTTGCAGAGCTCTGATCTCTCCAGATTATCAGCTCCCCTGGCCATCTGGCAAATTACAGGCCTAAACAGTGATTTTTCTTTCTGTATTTCTACATCCAAAGATTGGAAGGGAACGAAGGGAACCATCCCTTCAGTTTGAAGTAATGGCTATGTACGGTGGTTATCGTTTGCCTTCTGAGATCGAACTGCACTATAAGAACAGCTAGCAAGACTGCACCAGGGTGAGTAACGATAGCAGAATTAAGGTAGGGGAATAAGCAGTTATAACCATGCAAGGGTTAGGTGTCAGGAGAATTGTTCATTGACATGACCCTTCATTAGTTCTTTTGATCTAATGAATGCTACTGACTTTTGTACAGGGCCCAAATAGTTGATCATATCTTATTTTATTTTATCTATCTATAATACCACTTACTCCTACCCCATGCCTTTTTTTAAATGAATGGGTAACTGTGTTAGATGTCAACACTTTCAGGAATGGCCACTGATTTTGGATGATTCTGAATTTGAAAGCCTACCATGGAAGCCTGCAGCGCAGCTGCTTCGGGAGTTTTGAGTGATGAAATGAGTGCGTATGTTCAGCAATTATTGAAATCGGGCCCAAAGGATCCGTCTTCTTCCCTACTACTCCCTTCAAAAGGGAATGCTACTGCCAGTGGAGCTTAGCTTGTAAAAGTGGAAATTACCAGAAATGCCATGAAGCTGCCCAGAGACTCTGCACCTTCCTCCAGGTGGAAGGTTCCCAGATGTCCCAGTGACGGGCAGCATTTCATAAGTCTAAGGATCAACAGACGGACAAACAGACAGAGTCATCTGTGCAAGGCCAGTCCATACGTAACAGAACTACTTACCTCCAAACTTACACTTTAACTTCAAGACCATACCTCCCTTTTTTACTAATTACAATGAAGCCATCCTGTATTACTGTCAGTGATGTATGATACAGCATATTCTCTCTGATTCTCCAAGGTCTTAAATGACTCAACCGCTTTAGTTTATATGCTCAGAGACACTTTCTATGACTATATTTAGTTTTAGAGAGGGTCTGGAAAAGTGATATCATCACTGGAATGAGGAAGTATTTATCCCCCGACTGGAAACACATGATGATGATGTCAAGGTACTATTTGGAGAGCTCTATTTATACGGTTGTTTCCTGAATCTTAACATGACTCAGAGAATCTTGGGACGTAACGTGGTGCCACCGCCACAGTCTGCGGGAATCACTGCCAAAGTTCCGCAAAAGCTGGACTAACAGCAAGTTACCATGGCACTGCGAAGCAAGGCTGAGCAACGGATGCTGAAATTTAATTACTTGACCAGTTTGTTACCAACAGATTTAAAACTGCATTATTAATGGTAGACCAGTGACAGAATTACGTGGGAAATAGCCAACAACTGCAGTATAATAAATATGCAAGGGCAGTTAGTGTAGAGTGAAATTTGATTTCACTAATTACTGCTTGTTGCAATTATTCTGCTTTCACAGATCAATAACTGCCTTCCTAAAGCCAACTGCTCCTGCTTCTTGACCAGTCAGGAATTTCTGCGATAATCAGTTGTTTAGAAGTACTTTCTGTAAGGTTTACAAAGGCAAAGGAGATTCAGCTGCTGAACAAGCTCCCAGGAGCAAATCTTGTGAACTCAGTCTGAATGTTTCCACAAACCTTTTCGATTAGACAAGAACACGTCTGCAAGAAAGAGAACGGCATTCAACCACTTCCCTTTCTTTTTACCTTTAAAAAATAAAAATAAGCTAGAACACAACTCTCTGTACTCTGAGAGAAAATAGCCAGAAGCCCTATGATTATGACCAGTCTCTTTGATGTAGCAGGCTGAAGAAAAACATGGCAAAGGTTATTAGAAAGGAAAATAAATATCAAAATGTCACACCTATGACTGCCAGCGATCGCACTGAATTATGCCAAGCCCATCAGAAACAGCAGTAAGGTAATCTGTCATTAACATTCCTAATTTGGCATTAACACACCTAACAGATCTTGACCACTCTTGCAAAGCCAAGGCAAAAACCAGCAGCAAATACAGGATCACCTAAGATGAGAGGTTCCTTGTGCAAATCATCATCTAACAACTTTGATACGCTACGTGGATCTCTAAATATGATCCTTTTTTCTGCTCCAGTCTTGTTTCTGGAACTCATCCATACCCGTCTTTAACAACTGGATTATACTATATACCGTACTGGTCCGTGTACCAGCGCTGGGATCAAGCAGAGCACAAACTGCTATCCCGTCAAAACAGCAGCAGCTTTACGCCTGCTTTGCACAAAACAGACAAGCAGAATAGTGAATCAAGCCATGTTTATAGTTTATATTTGGCTAATATTCACTTCTTGGAAAGTTTCATATTTAATGAAAGCACAGGGTAATGAAACGGTGCTACATTGCTCACTTCTTAAGAGCAGAAACTGCCATTGATTACAGGAGCAGGTGGGACGCCTAAATATAAGAGAGCAGAAAACATAGAGGAAAAGAGGCTGAGAAAGGAGGGGATCATAGCAATTATTTCCTCGACAGTGGTTTGGGGTTGGTTTTTTTCCCCCCTTCAGTCATTCCAGCAGGAGGTGTGTTTGCTCCCAACAAGGAAAAAAGAGTTAAGGTAAAAACACCACAGACCCACCCAAAAATTGTTTAAACTTCAGGTCAAGTGGGAAATAGGGACCATCTACCAAAAAATCCTCATGTTGCCATACCAGTGAGGAGTCCTCAGTGATCACATACAGCTAACTGAGCCACAGGCCCTGGGTTCTCCACGGACACTGTGAACATCAAGGGTTCCCTGTCACAGCCCACAATGGTCTTACATTTCTGCTGTCACACAAAAGCTCCCACACCAACACCCCAATTCTTTGCTGGGCCACGTGTGCTCTTTCGTGTCCCTCATAGTCCCCAGCCTCCAAGAAAAACCCAGGATAAGTCTTGCTGCTGCACCCTGTTTAGTGTCCCATTTGAAGATACAGTATCACAAACCCCACCAGTACCGTGCCTGCTTAGCTTGAAAAGAGAAATAGAGCCAAGCTTGTACTTAACTGGGTGTAGGCTGATTGAAAATCACTTTTCAAAACATCTGCTTATTTACCTCTTCAGTATGAAATACGGCTTTTACACTAAAATTGCACTTCCTCAGAAGTCCAACAGTAAAATTGTTCAAAGTTTTTCATTGTGAAAAAGGTACATATGTTTCAGTCTTCAGCAAATAGCTTTCCTTGCTCCTGCCCCTCTTTCTTGTCCTTTCAAGTTTCAGCAATCAAAAACTTCAGCTAGTTGCAAGACGTCTGCAACATAATCAGAACCAGAAGTGCCCCATTAGCCACAGTTTGGTTGCTGAATCCCCTCCCCAAAATATTTAGTTTAGGAGGCCAGGGAAAAAAAAAAAAAAAAAAAAAACAACCACAATGTCAAACCCATTTTTGTTATCGTTGAAATCTCTCACAGAATTAAAAAGCATTGCACTCTTCCATAACTGAGCAGTGGTGCTGGCACTGAGCAATTAATCATCATATAAGGTTCTTGTCTCATTACTGTCACACACTATGTTAATTCAATTGTTTGCCAAGATTAGAATGCTAATATAGCCATTGATTACTTATACTCTTTATTACTACTGTTACAATGTTTGTGTAATCATACAGCATCCAGCATCATTAGTGTGAGCTTACGATACTACAACAGTATTAATACAATTGTTCACGTTGTCTCTCAGGACATGTAAAAGCCCTAATTTTTATGACTCTGTCCAAACCTGATTTCTCCTGCTTTACTCATGCCCTCCTTAACACTCTCTCCCATTACATGTTACATATAATGCTCTGGTCAGCTTTTCTTCCCCCTCTGCATCTTATCTCTGGCTAATTTTATCAGCAGTTTCAACTGTATGTGAACTGATGAGACACAGATGTGTGACTATTTCCAGGCTTCTCACTTTCAGCACCCGGTAAATTCTTGGCCCATCTTTTGGACAGCATATCCACAACATCTAGACTTCAGCTCAAGCACAACACAGTGAAAGGGAGTGTTTTACTACCCATCAAATTTCGCTTTCTCTTGCTTTTCATCCTGGGGACAAAACAGCTCAGCCCCGTATCACTAGCTGTCATCTTGGATATGCACTTCTTTTAGGTCTACAAATCTGGGTTATGCTGAAGGTCTTGCTGAGACAGAGCTTATCCTAATAGCTTGTCATGGTTTAACCCAGGCCAGCAACTAAACACCACGCAGCCACTTGCTCACCCCACCCCTCTGGTGGGATGCGGGAGAGATCGGGAAGGCACAAGTAGAAAAACTCGCAGGTTGAGATAAAAACAGTTTAATAATGAAAATAAAATAAAGGAGAACAGTAATAATAACGATGATAACAATAACAGAATATACAAAGCAGGCGATGCACAATGCAACTGCTCACCAACCGCTCACCGCACATCGCGAGCCCCCCACCTCTAGTTTTTATACTGAGCATGACATCACATGGCACAGAATACCTCATTGACCAGCTGGGCCAACTGCCCCGGCTATGCTCCCCCTCACCAGCTTCCCCTGCACTTGGCAGGGAGGCCAAAAAGTCCCCGGTGCCAGCACCACCCAGCAACAACCAAAGCATCAATGGGCTTCTATCATACCAAACCCAAAACACAGCACACACACACCCCCAAGCTACTGGGAAGAAAGTTAACTCTGTCCCAGCTGGAACCAGGACATAGCTTCTCCTGATTTCCTCAACTCTGCAGGAAGACACTTTTCTTCCAGACCAGAAACATGCCTCTTTGCCGTTTCACTTGAAAAGGGTTAAGCTAAATAGAAAAATGGGTCTGTTGTTCCCAAACAGAGCTACCTGCAAGTGAAGTAGTTAGTAACAGAAAATGCACTTCAAATTCACAACTTATTCTAGCCTGTGTTAACGCAGAGAGGTAGACAGGACGTCCTGCACGTACTTATTACATGGCGACTGTGCAGTTCTGCGTTTCTCAGGCATCTGGCACCAAACACCTCAGTGACTCCGACATCGTTTCCTCCAGTCCCGATAAAGAAATGCTTGTTCTCACCCACCTAGAAGGCTTCAGCAAAGATCACAGTCCAAGCCTGTCACTATCACCTCATTCACTGCCGGCTTCACCAGCTCTCTCCACACATTCTTGCATTAAAGTTATCTTTGGTTTCAAGGCTTTTAGCATAAGCTTATCTTTGGTTTCAAGGCTTTCCATCACTTACCCTCACCCTATCTATCATTCCTCATCCACTACTGAGGCATCGATTCCTGCTTCTGAACGTCCCATGAGACCTTTCGCTATCACCCAACTATCAGATTTTCCAACAAGCATTTTCATGCTTTCCTTCATCCTGCCTTCCCTACTGCTACTGCTCCTCCTCCTCCGTGTCAGCTTTTCAGTGCCACCTATATCAGAACTGATGTCTGGCTCGTAAAAAATATTATGCCCTTGTCTTCTCTGCTCTCCCCCATGTACCATCTACATCCATCTGTTATATATTGATTTCTATTAAGATGAAAAGCTCAACAGACATAATCAGCTTTCTGCTCTGTGCTGATACAGTGCCGAGCACAGTGGAGTCCTGCTCATGCACCAGATATGGCCTATGGTAATGTGTAACATGATAACATGTGTTGTATGTATGTACCATGTAATGTACAGTAACACAGTGCAGATCTAATATATGGCCATGTCCTTCTTCGCTTGTTCTGGATACAAGTCGTCTATGTACCAAAAGAGCCAAGAAGTAGAAGCGAGCGAACAAAATACACCACTACTTTTGCTCTTTTTGCTATTTGAATGTAAATCTGAAATTTTAAAGTAAGAGAAATATTTTAGAATACAAGTATCCGAATTTAGTTTTTTAGTAACCACCCACAGAAATGGAAAACAATTATAGTCTGAACTCTGGAGTCATTCTTAAAGTCTTTCCCAAGCACTCGGATTCCCCAGTCCATCTGTTGTGAAAAGTTGTATCTGTATCATGCTTTATTTTAGCATAGCTTATTCCACTCTTCTTACAGGAAGAGGCTACACTGGTGTAAACCATCTTTTTAACTATACAGCTGCACCAGTACTGCTTCTGCTAGTATAACTATTTCAGGTTTCACAATAGCTTAACAAGTAAGAGCCAAGTCTGAGTTTAGCCCACTGAGTCATAAACCCATGTATAATATCATCGTATGGAATCACCACCCTGAATGAGAATAATCAAGAAAGCCTGCGTGGGGATTCCCACCTTTAATCTACCTTATTTTAAGTTTTCTCCCCATTTTAAAGGTGAGCAGTTGTAACACATTCTGGAGTCACGCTTAATGTTTCCCTCACACCTGTGGAGACAGCACCTTACCACTCTTCTCCGAGGTCACGTCTGCGCTGCAAGCAGAATATGACTGCTGCACGTGCTGACACACTTGAGTGAGTTTTACTCTAGCGGCAGTAGCAACGAACTCACGGCAGCATGGACTGTCACAGACCAAAGGATGCCTGGCGACTTTGCGCAGGGTGTGCTGATGGCTGTGCTTCTCCAGCTTCACTGCTACTGATCACCAACCTGGCTAGGTTAGGGTGTGCAGGGCACCAGCTAGACAGCTTTGTATTTGGGGACAGTTCTGAGCTGCCAGGGCAGAAAACTGTGACTCTCACCCTGTTTTTGTTCCTGTTCTTGTTGTGCTCCCACCTTCTGTACTTGAGAGCCTGGGCCCTCTGCTGCTATGGTCCAGAATGCTTGAGATGTGAGAGCCATTTCTCCTGCCTGAAGTATAGGGAAAATCTTCTTTGTCTTCTGCGCATGTTGAAAGGATGGAACCACATTCAAATGTGGTCAAATCTACGGTACAAGAAGGTACTAAAACAAGGCAATGGCACACACGTCAAAAGCATAACTATTCATCAATGAGAACTTTTTGCTTGTCCAGACATATAAACCAAGCACAGATTAACCAACTCTGACTGTGCAAGATATTTTTAATCCAGCCTTTTAGGTGACTTAGCAGCGTTGCCAAAAGCCTGAATGGCAAAAAGGCTCAGAAGGGAATTTTACTGCAGTGTCTACTCAAAACTACATAAGCTCTCAGTTACACTTTTCCGGCATGCACCAGTGAAGTGGAAAGAGCTTTAGCATGGTTCACTGCCCAGAATGCAAAATAAAACTAAAGAACAGAAAGTCTGTTGAAGTTTCAGCATGTCTGTCTCACCCATTAAGGTTCCTGTAACACTCAAAAAAAAAAACCAACCCCACCAAAGAAAGGTTTATGTTCTTCAAAGCTTGGGGTTTTTCCCCAACTTAATTAGTTGGTCAAATAGAAGATACTGTGTCTTTCTATAGTTCTTAGATCACCTTTGACCACCATAACTGCACACTGCCAACAGAACAAAGCATTTGCAGTAAAACAGTTTAAAATTTACTCCAAAAGTGCATGCAATTCTTAAAAGGGCAATGCTCTCCCTTTCTGTATACACATACATATTTGTATTTTCTAGAGAGAGATCACAAAATTACTGCTTTTATAAAATGCTTTTTTGTCAACCAAATTAGCCATACTGTAGTTTAGAATCCCTCCTTTGATTCAGCACGAGGCCCTTAGGAACCTATGTGTGAAATGAAACTGTCAATATACATACTTTTATTAATCATCTAATTCTTGTGCTTAACCAGCAAAGTTGCTGAAGCTCATTAGCATGTTGGAGAGACCACACATGCAGCAGAAGTCCATACACTGTAGGAAGGCAAGCTGGATTCGTATTCCACTTGAACTAAGCAATAGCAAAAGGGCAATAAATGCTGAAGTGATCTAAAATTGAACTAAAAAAAAAAAAAATCTGGGCTCTGCCAAAGTCTCTCACATGTCTCTTGGAGGGCAAAGACAGCAGCAGAAGCGGGGAGGCTTCACTCATTCAGGCTGCAAGCACTGAATGATGACCCTGTCTCTATACCAAAAGTTTACACAGCTGACGGAGTTAAGCTTGCAATGCTAGCTGAATAACAGATTCCTTGTAAATTGGAACATATTATCAGATGCCAATAGAACAACCCCCTTCAGAGATATTAAGTGTTATGAGCCTGACTCTTACCCACCCAGAGGCCCCTTCACTCCATCCTCCTAAGTCTAAAGCAGCCTTAAAGTGTTTATATACTAATTACATGAGCATTTAAAAGCATTTTTATAGTAGGAGGAAGCGCAGTAGTATAAATGAGATTCATATCCCCATATTCTAGCTCAGTTTCAGGCAGAAAAACATCGGTAAAATCATTGGATATTTTATGCAAAAAACTGCTAACAAGCAAAGAGTCCAAGATCAAAATATCCGATCACAACCTCCCCTGCAGAGCTCAGTATTGGCACTGACAGAGACTTCAGCTTCAAACAGCCATCACAAATTTCATATTATATCATTGCTAGGGTTTGCATACTCTAGTAGAGGCCCATCAGAAGGCAACGGAGAGCATGTCTGTCTGTCTCTGACAAGAAACGCATCTGGAGATTTCCATGAGGAGAAAGCATACCCGGGCACCAAAAGGCAAGTTCGGGGCTTCATAAAAGGCAGTAGGCCAAAACTTGCAAACCTAAATTGCCAAAGCCAAAAGTATAGCCACTCCATTTTATCAAATGCACATAAAACCTGGATTACTCTGATTACATCAATTTTTGTGATGCTTTCACATAAAGCTTTTGACAAGTCACTTGCCTACAGAGTCATCTACCCAGGCTCAAAACTCTGATCGGTTTTTTCCAGTTCTAATTTTCCTGGGCGATTTTTCTGCTTGCCATTGAGTAGTTTGTTATTTGTATTTCTTCATTAGGTTCACATGCAGCTGTTAGTGATTATTGCACAGCAGCCATCATGAACAGCAACAGGATCCTGTCACCCAAAGTCTCTGCCATGCACATCTGCACCGCTGATAAGCGCTCTCTATCAGGACCTCTTCTGACAGACCAAACACTTGCTTCATCAGAGTTTTCAGTGGCATTTACTCCCAGCCTTGAAAGCAGGAGTGAATCTCGGACTACACCCTGAGAAATAAATCCATATAAACTCCAAAACTGCTCAAAATGGAGCAGTAGTCACCGTTTCAGCCGAGGCTGTAGACACTATACATGTCTTTCAAGCTCCACAGGCACACAGGTTGGCAGGACTACCAGGAGAATTGAGACAGGAATGGGCATAACTCTGCTATCCCATCACCTCCAGTTTATAAAACTCAACCCAGCTTACGCAGCAAGCCCAGCAGTATTCCCTATTTTTTAAGTATACAGTAGCACAGTAACACTCTATTATGCTTGCCTACCCAGGTCCCAGCACATTTTAACTACTCTGTAACCTAAATGGATAAGTCTAAACATCTAAATGTGGATGCCCCATCATTGGAAGTGTTCAAGGTCAGGTTGGATGGGGCTTTGAGCAACCTGATCTAGTGAAAGATGGCCCTGCCCATGGCAGGAGGGTTAGACTAGGTGATCTTTAAAAGTCCCTTCCAACCCAAACCATTCTATGATTCTATGAAACAGGAGGAGTTGTTTTCCACGTATTGATGAATACATGGCAAAATCCTACTGCAGACAGAGCAAAGACATACATTTAGCATATGCAAAGCCATCACAGGAAAACCTAGCAAGCTGTCTCAGGTAAGCCTGAGAACTTGTAATCATTATAAGGTTTTAAATATTCTTTTAATTCTGTGCTCATTACTTTAAATGTTAGTATTGTTTTCTAGCCTGACATTTCCATGCTTGGGGTTACATCAGTCCTCAAGATTAAAAAAAAAAGTCATAGGTGATTTATCTCAGAACAAAAGGTCACTTTTTGCCACCTCACAAAGATGATGTACGCACTTCCATCCCAAACCCCGCTAGTTTGCTCCAAGGAAAATGCACTTCTGAAAATTAGGTCATTTTTTGTGGTTCATCAAGTCCATTGTTTCCAAAAGTAAATAGCCATTATCCTTAGTGATTGAGTAATCACTCCCCTTCCTTAAATCAAGGGCTTTGAAGGTGATAGGGGAAAGGCTGCTTGGTTCAGATAGCCTCAGTGGGAAAGAGCAGCCAGCTTTTGTGCTGTTGTATTTGCAGGAAGACTTGCTTTTGTTTTTATTATAGATAGGTTTCGTTTTGTTTCCCAATGAGAGGAATTATAGGAATTCAAGAGAGAATAAAGAACTACCATGAAACCCTACAACAGGGTATGAAGACTGCACACAACTTCCACTAGCTGTTGAAATGTGATAAATGGCAGCCTGAAGACAGCAGAAGAAACCAGAGCTCAGGAAAAAGAGTAGAGTTTAAGGAGATGTGCCCTCGGAGGGCTTCCAGATGTTAAAATCTCTTGCTCTAGCTTCCTTCTCAGACAACCATTAAATTTCCCCAAGAGGGCTCCCAGGTCCAGCCAAAAAGCTGTGTTCAGCAATGCGGACTCACGTTTCACTGCCTCCGGTTTGGCACATCTGCACAGAGGAAAATAATTCACATCGGCCACATGGTAAAGCCAGCTTTATAGCTGAGTTTAAGTCACTTGTAAAATCAGCTCTTGAGAGAATATATACTGTACCTGACTTGAAAATGCAGATTATTTTTCCTCCCCTCAGTGCTTTTAAATCAAAGACGGTGTTAAATCCAGCAAGTCAGGAAAGCTCAGCGTGGGGTTCTCTGCTCCCACTTGAAGTTAGGGTCAATGGAGTTGAACACTGCTGACTGCTGCTGAAAATTTCACCCAAGGTCCCAGTCCAAAGCAGGCTAAATTCACTAGACAACTTCTTTAGACTTCTAGGACTTTGGCTCCAGGCCAGGCTACATTAGCATCCCACGGACCAGGGTGTTTTAGCAATTTACTGCCCAACAGCTCTCAAAGTTTTCAGCGTCTCTGACTGAGCCAGAGTAGCGTGTTGGTTTTTAACATTATTTTCATAGTGACTACAGTACATTTGGGAATTAATTTTTTCTCCTCCGAGTAGCAGTGACTGCATCGAGCTGCTGCTTTCTATGGATTACTCAGAAGACCAATACTCTCAATGAAAGGAGTGTGTTTGCAAGCACTAACCACACCAGATCACACATTCTCACAGGCTTTACATAAGTGCAGCTCAGTTTGTCCACAGAATATAGGCAATTCAGTTAATGAAAAGTAGACATGCATCATTCCAGTCACCAAGAGCCTTGTGGCATGGCACATTTCTGTGCCTTGTGCACTGCCATGTATTATCAGAAGCCTGCATGTAAGCTACATTCTGAAGAAAAATATCATACATATTAATTAAACTACAAATAAATGTCTGAAAGAACATCTGATGATGGCTAACAATTTCAATTCACCAACATCAAGAAATGTTACATAATGTGTTGCAGGGAAGGATAATGAAAGCTTGGTGCTGGTGTACATGCCTAGATGTAACCCTGCTCCACTAAAAAAGTAAAGAGTTCCTCCATCATAACAAGGATGAAGGTTTAAAATCGTACTAAGAAGACAATGAAGAACTTCAAAAATGGCTTTGATTGTAAGAATATTTTTTTTTCCTGAATTCAAAACTAGTTGTTATTCAGTAATGTTCAGAGTTCAGCATCATTTGTCATACAATTCAGGGTCCGATTTCAGAAGCTGTCAGGTCTGACTAACCCAAGGGAGACACAGCCTTGCTGATAGGTGCCAGAGAGGCATTAAGCTGACATATTTACAAAGACTGTGAATTATACATGAGTTTCTGTATGAACCAGACGGGTTTAATGCGCCACACATTCTTCATGCGTTACATTTGGGTCTCGTAATACAACAATTGCATGTTACTGTTCTGTGAATTTAAGGCCAGTGGAAGCATGACACTGACGTCCCCGGAGACTTGTATCCAGCTCCTGAACAGAATAGCAGCTACGATTTTTTCCACAGCACTCACATCAGAGCCTCTAATCCTGAAGGGGCCAATACCTGAAAGTGTGAGGGTTCCCGTTTCCATGCTCATGCAGCCTTCAGCCACCCTTCTGAGAGGAAGGCAGTTGCCAGCTGAGGTCTTTGACACAGGATGGGTAACCTAACTTTGTTAAGGTATGAGATTGGTCCCCCACAGCACCTTACAGAGACAGAAGAGACTGTCCCACAAAGCTCAGCAGAGCATCCAAGGGGGGCTCTTCCAAGGAAGCCTCTCCCCACATGGGGTAGCACCTCAGCTACAGCCTTACGTACATTTTGTAAGGTGTTGATACAGCCTGGGGAGTACACTTATACATCCCCAGGGTCTAATACTGCCATACTAAAGCTTAACATAATGCCATCCTCTCTAGCTGTATTTCTCTAACACCCTCAACATGTTCACTAACAAGACCTCTACGCTCAAAAGGCCGTGTCCACCCCTGGGTTTCCTGACGTAGCAAAATCCTTGAGTTTCTTAATGCAGAGCTTAAATATTGGAGGCACTGAGAGGGCATGTAAGTAAGCTTTCCAAAAGGCTACTATCCCCTCCATGAGACTGTTCTGCGTGAGATTGATGCTGTGAAATTTCAGCTTCAGCTCAGGATACAGAACAAATGTTCCTGTAAAGCGTATGCTAGTTTTTAACTAGCTGCATCTGATCGTCACCTTTTTCCACCAAATCTCAAATAGTGCTAGAACATCACCCACTTGAATGGCAAGAACTGCTGGCAGGCTTGCAATGAATACACTGAGCTACTCACTGAAGAGCTAAAAAAAAAAAAAAAAAAAAAAAAAAAGAAAAAATGTAGTGGTTCCAAAAGGTCTGAGAAAACACATTATGGTTTTCTTGTCCTGCTTCTCTCTGATCCATCCAGCTCTACAGTAGTGACCGCCGACATGTTCAGCATTGTCTTTGCAAGCTTTAAATGGTTTAGATCCTCTGACGGGTCATCTTCGACCACATACCAGAAGATGGACTGCGACCACAGCATCATGAAAGCAGCTTTTCTGGTTTTACTACACCATTTGGATATGACTTAATTTGGAAACCAATTTGGGGGATTATCCAACTTCAAGCTTTTCTATCCCAATGGTCTAACCCTCTGACCCATTTTAATGACATCTGAATGCAGTTCAAAAGATTATGTGGGTCATTAGTAAACTGAGATAATCTCAGCAATCACACTGAAAGACAGGTATAACACACTAATGCAGAAGTCTCTAACAGAGTTGGAAAAATGGGACATAAAGGATTGAAGGGAATTCACTAAGGTATTAGAAGTTGGAGTTGCAAGGAAATAATGGGATTGAATTAAGAAAGGACAATAGAACCTGACTACAAAGGTACCTCTTCCAGCAGAGACCCCAAGCTGAACTACAGCCTTCTGAGGAAGATGGTGGAATCATCACCAGGCAAAATATTTAATATTAGATGTATCACAAAAATACGCTGTATGGAAAACTCTGCTCTGTGCAGGAGATTGCCTAGATGACCTCAACAGCTTTGTCTGTCTCAAATGGCTGTGAACATATGACGCAATAAGAGTTTGTCTGTCAGAGACAAACCCAAACCTGAATAGTTATTTTCATGATGAACCCACAGCAGCTTATTGCAAAGATGGAATATGACCAGTTCTTCTAGTATGCCATGATTTTGCCAGCTCTCTCTGAACACTCTTATTTCTTTGTAATGAACTGTGACTATTACAAGAAAGGGCAGTCCTGGGATTAAGAACATTATTGCACATCTGTGCCAGCTAAATATCCACCACTACACACGTAACGCTAAATAAAACTTGGTAGAATACATTCAAGTGACAACATTAGTTTGCTCTCTGTCTAATCATAGTATTTTTAGTAGGTTTTGTTCACGGTACATTAACATTACAACTTTTGTAGCCTCAGTGCTTAGATGGTAAAGTAAGCAGTGGAGGGTGGGAAAGGAAGAAAACGTCATTTTAGCATTGTTGTTGGGTTAAAATCAGAGAGAAGGACAGCTACCGAGGAAGTAGTCAGAAGTGGAGCTCGCAGGAACAAAAAATACAGCGTGAGGGAAATGGCAATGGCCACCGACCAGCATCTTTCTTGTGGCCACTTCAACTGCTCCAAGTCCCTGTTTCTGTGTCTGCTTAGCTCCCTTGCGACAAGATGCTTGCATCTTGTGACAAGAAGAAGAAACCACATACAACACCCAGTTCTTCCCACATGAAGAACACATCCCACATGAACATCATAGCTGTCGGTACAAACAAGGACAGCCCTCTGCTCTCGGGCCAGGTTATGGTCAGCTGAGCTGAAACATCTCACACCAGATCCAGCGTCATAAGCCTGTTATTGGATTTGCTGAATTCCTGCTGGGTGAAGTATGCTTTCTACAAGGTTATGATTCAGAAATACACTGAAGGAGACCACAATCAACAGCTTCTAATGAAAATTACTGTTATTTTTGTTTTCTGCAACTGAGATACATGAGGCACAAGGATGAGATGTGTTTGAGCCCACTGGGCTAGTGCACAGGTACACTTGTGCCTGGGCAGTCTTTCCCTTTTGCACTGCTTTTGGGTGCCTCAAACTTTTGATGCCCATTGACTACTGTCTCACAACCATGGCATTAACAAGTCATAAGTGAATTCATATGGGCCTCCTGTAACTGCTCCTAAGTCACAGTGCAAATCAGCCTAATTGTATCGGCAGCCTTCTCTGCTCTCCACTCCACTTCCACTTTGTCGAAGAGTGGATCCTTCCCAGAGGGCCAGTCAACCAGGTGAAGCAAGTAAGCACATTTCTTCATGTCCCAGTCTGCTGGAGGAGGGCAAATGCTCAGCTAGCTCATGAATAATGCACCGTCTGTTTATGCAACTCCAGGGACCCACTTCAAATCAGCCTGTGGTCTCTGAAATTATTTTCAGTATACTTGGCCAGTCTCTTTGGTAGTGAAATCAAAACGCTGCTTTCGAAATTCTCTCTGCTCACTTGAGGCTTTCGCTCCTCTCTGCTATACATAATCCAGAAGAAAGGAGACATGATTTTCTGGTCACTCCAGTTTCACGCCGGTACTACTTGACTGACTTCAGTAGATTTATTCCTCATGTATACTGCTGTGACACAGTGAGGTTCAAAAATGGCTTAACAGCATACAGGGATGTAACAGCAATTCAGAAATGAGTCAGGAGGAGATCAAGCTGCATGTAGTACCATCAATGCCTTCTAAGCTGATGGTTAAGCACGAAGCATCACAATAAGGGCTAAAACAGCCTTTTCTTCCATCTTGTAGAGGTGGAATCTGAAATAACGAACAAGCAGCGCGAGAGGGTGAACTCATAGGGGGTGAAATTACAAAATATTCCTCCACCCTGCAAAAAAATCTTTCTAAATACTGGCTCTCAGCCCAGAGGTTTGACCCCAGGGGATATGACGTCAGTAAGCCAATGCAATAGCAGAAGCAAACCTTGAAATCTAATGTCAACCCCTCCTTATAAATCTCATCTAATCCAAAATATTTCACGTGAGAAAAACTTGGACAAAAAGAAGCCAGGAAAAGAAAAACATAGCTCAACTATACAAAGTCATGCAAACTCTGGAAACAGCCATGTTAGGAAAAGGCTAAGCTGTTCATTGGGCCAAGTCAAGCAAGTCACGGTGACAGCTCTTTAGCTGTCTGTTTCAAGTCCAGTGTTCAGAAATGTGCCAGTGCGGGCTCTGAACGGGATGCGAGACAGACAGCAATTAGCTATAATTTACAAGTAAAAGGTTCTCAACAATTTTGAATCCAAGGACCACCAAGCTTTTCTGGAGAAAAGAAGAAAAATAAAAAGGAGCCGTCTTGTACCTTGCTCCTCCATTTGTCTCATTTGCAACCATATAAACACTAAGTTAAGCCTGAAAGGCTAATTTATTGCATTTTTCCCCCTTGCAGATTGATTGCCTGCACTTAGAGAAAGATATGTATCTGAAGATTCTATTATCTCACAGACCTCAGGTTGAGTAACACTGCTGTACTGTACCTTTAACCCTTAAGATGAAGGATCACTCACATTCTCACAGCTGTTTCTGTTGCTTTTTTTGGTTGAAGCCATACTCTTTAATTCACAAAGCAGAAATACTGCCCTGAGAAAAGAGAAAGCAGAGGATTTCTGTCATGCATTCCCACTCTGGAGATTGATAAAAACGAAGAGCTTCAGGAAGGATTCATTAGGACCTAAACATCCTTCTTTCTCCCCTCTCCTTCCCCTCCAGACACAAAGCCCTGCGCGTACAGCCAAAGAATAATCTTAAGCCTTGCCTGACCCAGAAGAAACAACGCTGAGCAGATAAAAGCACTACTTAGTTTGCCATCCTTCTCCACCTGGGCTTGGCAGAGCCACAGATCACTCTAAAGATGTCCACACGCAACTTGCTGCCTACAGCCCGCTGCCTGGGGACTCCTGGGGCTGCCAGGAGTATGCTCAGGTATTCAGGAAAGTTCAGCCTGTGCCTCAACTATAAAGAAGGCTGCGGGGATGCTGTTAACAGCATCTTTTTACCACTGGGGCATTTAATTCCACTCAAACATGACAACAAATGAGTTTGTGCCACCTAACCGTAATGCTTGCTGCACAACTGAAATATACTGCAGGTGAACCACTGCCAAATCAGACAGTGTCATAGCGCCGGTTGGGCTAATACATCTGTTTCTACAGGCCCTCGCTAAGAGGAGCCGGGTGGCATCAGCAAAACAAGGCAGATGGCAAGGTTGCGACACGGAGCTGAGCACAGCAACCAAGAGCAAGCCCTGACAGAGCTCTGACCAGCACTGTCCCCTCCCAGAGCACTGGAGGAAAGCTTTGTCCTGGAGGCTCCCCCACCCCCCAAAAAAAAAAAAAAAAAAATCAAAGTCCAGATTTTCGAACAGACTTTTACCAGTTTTCTACACACAGGTTGAATTCAGGCGAGGTGACACTGACTGCCTGTCTACAGTGCGTGTCAGCAACCGACTTGGGAAGACGACAGCTCACATACTTGAAAGTACGTGAGGCTATGCCACATGCAGACACAGCACAGGTCACTTCAAACAGACCTTAGTGTGTTTGGCAAAAAAGTTACTCAGTGAGGCTCTTATCAAATGTCTCATGGCTTATTCATGCTGAAACAGCTATTCACCACCTCTGTTTAATAAACAAAAACCTGTAACTGTGCTTAACTTCTCTTTGCCTTCTTGTTCTTCTAAAGGAAGGCTAACTTTCCATACCTCGCCGCTACAGCGATGTACTCGGTAAGCTCTGCATTGGGTGCCCAAAGCATTTTCTGCCTGACCAGAATACTGCTTGGTAACCCAGTGTGGAGTCAGTGGTGCCAGGCAGGTTGCTTTATTTCTCCATTCAAGAGTCTCGATCTATCGAGTTCATCTCCACAGGCAGAGTGCCTTGACAGAGCCTTTCTCTAGGAAGTTCAAGCTCGCTTGAAGAAAAGACAAATAAAGAAGCGTGTTCCCTTTACTAACTTTTTCCATCACCAAAATGTATGGCTAGCACTTTCACTTCCAAGGAGGGTGCATTAATTTACTGCATCTTAGTGTTGGAGATGTTACAGCTCCCACTGAAGTCAAGGTCGTCTTCCTTCCCCCCACCCAGCATCCCTCCCGGTTCACCCTCTCCCGGTGCAAAGCAAACCTTCCTGCAGGTCCTGCCTCAGCCCTCTCCTCCCAGCTGCACCTCGCTGCAAGGACCCCACCAGGGCAGACCCCACAGCACATCCCGGGGGCAGCTGCTGCCCACTCCTCTCCGGGGAAGCAGCCCACAGCCCGGCGCGGGAGGGAGATGGGGAACGCAGCCCACAGCTGGCGAGAGGGAGAGCAGGCAGGGAGTTTGAGAGTCTCAGCCACAACCACCCAGCTACACCCTCTTTCCCCTTCCATTTTTTGCAAGCCCGGTCACAGCGTTAAACACTCGCTCCCTCCTGCTCTGGCTCTCTCCCATCCCCTCCCCTGCCAGCCTTTATTCGGCTGGCTTCCTCAGGCCAAATTTGTCAGCATCGCAGGTGCTTTTCCACTTTCTGTATTCATTTATTTTTCCCCGTTTCTAACAAGGGAGGTGTCTCATGCTCAGGCCCCTCAGAGCAGCCCCTCCCCTCTTATCATTTCACTGAAACACATCCTCCTCTTCCAGGCAAATGTTATCTGGTGTTTTCGAGCTTGCTTTTTCAAAGACAAGAAATGCCAAAGAACGCGATGCCTTTTCAACACGAGGCTTTGCCCAAAGCTGGGCAGGGCTTGCCACATTGCGGCTACATTCAAGGAACCTGCAGCAAGCATCTGGCTCCTGCAAAGGGGGGCAGAGGGAAGATTTGGTGGTTTCTACCCCTAATCCAGGATTTCAACCACCCAACAGCCCATGCTGCTCTTCCCCTCATAAGTCTCCTTTTCTGACACTGCTTCCAAATGAAGGTTACAAGCCAAACACAAGCCCAATGTAAGAAAGCCGGCCACGCGGAAAGCAACACGATACTCCCTGACCTGCCTGAAGCTGGCTGCTGTGCAGACGGCAGCATGGCACAGCTATGGCCCGCTGCACACTTCCATCACAAATTCCACTCTCTTCATCCCACTGCCAGTATTTACAGCTTAACCATAAAAACTGCTCCCAGATGAAACATGGCAACAAGGCATCAGCCATAAAACAAACACTTCACTAAAAAAAAAAAAGTATTTGTTTAAAAAAAACATTGGTCTGGCCACTCTCTTCAATCTCGCGGAAATGACGAGACAATGCAAGCGAATGGGTTTGGTTTTCCATTTCTTGTAATGCTGCGTTCACTAGAAGACCAGTTTCTTTGGGAGTTTTGGACAAAACAATAACTGCTGGACAAAAAGCAACTTCAAACAGATGATTTTCTGCCAGTAGCAAATCAGAACACTTTCAAATCTTTAGATTTTAGGCACACGAAAGTTCATTTAGGGTCATGCCTGAAAGCCCTGACACATTCCTAATACTGATCAAACTCCCGTGGGCCAAATTTGGAAGATTTTGAATGACCAAAAATTTCAGAGACAGCAAGTTCTTCGGGGCTGTGGATCTTTTAGCACTTGACCTTGAAAGCAAATCTGCTTGAGTCTTCCCAGGTGCCTCCCACCAAGTAAAAGTCATCTCTGCCCTGATGGCTAGCGAACTGCCTGCCTACAGGACAACTGCATCTATGCCACTGCTTTTCACTAACAGAGAGAGGGATCAGCTGCCTACGGGTCCTACCCTGCCCAGGCAGATAACCTCCTTCCTACACTTAACCCAAAACACCCACAGCTATACTGAGGCAGTCCACACGGACAACAGCGTGCAACACACCTGAGGTGAGGACTGGCAAGACTTTACGATGACTCCTCCCCTAATGAAAATGAAGTCTCACTTTCTGGAAGAGCCCTGCAACCTAACGCTGCCTCCGATCGCTCACTGCTGTTGATGTGCTTCAAATCAATGGGATCCGACACCTGCAGCTATCAACAGCATTGGGAGTTTTCCTGTTACTGTAAAACTTCTCGTGGGAGATGTGAAAAAGCACAGAAGAATTTTCAGAGCTGTGTTAAGGGCTACAGGATCTGTGAAACCGGGAACCAGAGACACATGGACTCCTGTCCTCAGCTGCCCAAAGTGTTCTTCACCTGCTCCACCTCTGTGCAATTTAATCCCAAGGAGGAATGAAGAAGACCAACTGCATCCATATTTTTGTGGGAAAGAGTTTGAGTTGAATTAAGCACACAGAGAAATACCAGCATGAATGCAAAAGATTAAATTATTCTAGGAAATCTAGCGATAAGTCTCAGATTACTCCACACAGGTCTTTTTTCTGGCTTGCATATCTGAAAAGCAACAGGCCAGTTGAAAGTAGTTTAATCCTACCAAAATGAACATTTGACTATAAATACCTTATTTTGACTTAGGGTCCCAAATTTCCACTATCTTGCACCCTGTGAAGCAATTTCAAGCAGTTGCTTGAACATTCAAAAGAAGCAGAAGCAAGACCCAAGATTGGCAACTCATGGCATTTTGAATAAATTATTCTCCAGTTCCTTTAAATAAAGCACATAAGGCATATTGTTCCCCACATCATCCATGGTATTTTAATTAATATCTTAACTACTGTCCACATCAATCCATCTCTCATAGTCTTGCAATTACAGGTTTAGAGACTGTGGCAGCACAGCTGCATTAAATCAGAACAGAGGCTCATGGTACACAGTTCTCCAGTCAGAGCTACAGAGTCTATCTTAGTCTGAAGCTAATTTTCTGACTTCGTTCTCTGTGGCCTTTTTTTTTTTTCCCTTCAAAAAACTACACGCGCCATTTGTTGCAAGCAAATTGAAGTAGCAGAATTACCCTCACCTTTAATTTCCCTAATATTAGTTTCAGACCCTAACAGGCTTTACAGTGCCAGGCGAGCCCGGGAATAAAAGAATAGATAGAAAAAGACAGAGAGACTGAAAAGGTGATCTTATTACTAGAGATACGTATTCGGTGAACCATACTCAGTTGCAAATTCATATATTTTTATTTGCTGGCAGGGCTTGAAGAATATGATACACTCCGTTTTTCCTGCATTAACAGTTGTAGCAACTTCACAACCCTATTACCACAGCACAAGCCCATCCAAAGATTGTTCTAGAGATTTTTGATACACAAAGAATATATACATATTTTTACACTCATTACAATCACGAGAGTATAATCCATATGATCTGCTTGGTTCCTGCACTCAGAGTTCCCAGCTGTAAGCACCACACAATCCACACACAATTTAGGCTAGCATACTTAGATCAGACAGACAGTTATAAAAACCTAGAAATATCCGTCATCCTTGCTCTGGTCCAGAGCTGCGGTGCAAACACCTGACACTTCCGACCGGAAAACTTTATCAGCGTGGATACTTATCTGCTATGAGGACTCTGAAAACACACAGTCTTCTCAAATAGAGGGTCAAAGCCATGTCCTCAGTGCCTGGGTAAAAGATATTCTTTGGGGGCGGGAAACAAAAACCAACACAAAACAAAAGAACAGTTTCTTATACTTCTATGGCATCAAATTAACCTTACAGTGCAGGCACCTCCTGTACTGTTAACTCTCTGATGCATCCTTTTCAGTGAAAGGAGATGTGAGAGTAATTCCTCCTCAAAGTAAGCAAAAGCCTCAAAATTCACTCCTTGTTCATTTATGCTGAAGAACCATAAGGCCAGTTAATATCAGCCTTGTTGCATTACATTTAAGACTCTTCAAAGAAACCTTTAATGATTTGCCAAAATCCAATTCAGCAGTTAGAGAATCACCCCACAAATTTCTTTTGAGCACCAAGCAAAGGAAATGTTTTCAAATACCCCGCCGATTTACTGACTTGGTGAATCGCACTAAAATGCGGATGTAGCCAGAAAGGGAAAGACATCACACGTGGCCCCGGGCAATACAGTGCAATTCCATCTAGCACAAATTCCTTATAAGCACAATTACGCTGAGATGGTACATAACAGCTCCAGCAGCTACCAGCACCCTACTTGCTTTCACCCAGTGCTCTCGGATGATTCTGCCCAGTGCAGGAGGCCCTAGGCAAGCAGTCTACAGGACTGAAAAAACAACATCCAGACCTGATACTATCTTTTTACACCTGAGCACCTCCTAACAGCAGCTGCAAATCTGAACTTGCTCCCATCGGCTTAAGCCGATGCTCAAGGTCGTATTTGCAACCAAGATTACTTATGCGTATGCTATTGTATGTCTTCCAAAAAGGCAGTTGCTCCAGTCAGCACAGAAAGGCCCTGCCCGTTTGCTAAAGAAAAGGGTTTCCCAGCATGTAGAGGGCCATAACATACACTAAAGACAAACTCCATACTTCATTAAAAATAAATACTCAAGTCTCCCAGCTGCTGAGCCACCACTGCTCATAGTAAGCTGGCTTAGTAAGATTTTTGCAGCATCTGTTAAATAAAGCTCTAACACTGGAAAGATGATTAATTGCATTAGTAACTCACAGAACACTCAGTGCCAGATACAATCCTCAAACGCGACACAGCCACGGATCACTCAGTGAACGAATCTTCCCTGGAGAAGGGAGTCCCTCCAACAGTCCTTGCAATTCCTTCACAAGCTGCCCACTAAACATTAAAAAGGGACACCAACAAGAGCAGCATAGAGTGTATTTTCAACAAGGAATCGGGTTTCCCTCCACTGTCCCCACTCCTCTCTTCCCACCCTGGTTCTAGACCACCTGTACCACCACCCAGGGAAGAGCCCTGGCCAGAGTGACAGAGATCAGTCATCTTCCAGCAGCTCGGACACGTTTGCCATGATCACCCTCGACTCAACAGCGTTCAGCCACAGCGGGTGCTGCCGTGAAAGAGAAGAGCAGACATCAGAGAACCCAGCTTCTGTCCCCGTCACCAGTTTCCCACACAAGCTTCAGCAAGACTCTTAATCCCTGTGCTCCCCCATCCCCAATCTGTAGTTTTGGGAGCCCTGAAAGATGAAACCAGCTTCAGGAGGGCAGGTAAATGCAATCTAATTAAAATACACAACCTACGTTACAGAGAATGAAAGCTTAGGACAGAAATCCTCAAGCCTATTCCCATCGTGCCACTCTTGCTTAGAGCAGATAGGAGTCTCCAACACACACCAAGGGTATAACGCAACAATTTTGTCCCCACCTGACACATAAGGGGTCAGGTGCCTCTGCACACAGATGGCAGCAGGTGTGGTCTCAGCAGCTGCCAAAACATCTGTGCACACCAGGCCTTGGGAAGGATCATCTTCACCTACGTGACAAATCTGTAATTTCAAACAACGACAACAACAATACCAACACAATTAAATTTATATGAAGAGCTGTGAGACAGCACTACAATCAAAGGCATAAATAAATCTGCTAGCTAGCATCGAATCTCACAACCTGCCCCCTGCTCTGCTCTGGTGAGACCCCACCTGGAGTCCTGCGTCCAGCTCTGGAGCCATCAGAACAGGAAGGACATGGACTGTTGGAGTGGGTCCAGAGGAGGCCACCAAAATGATCAGGGGGATGGAACGCCTCTCCTGTGAGGAAAGGCTGAGAGGGTTGGGGTTGTTCAGCCTGGAGGAGAGAAGGCTTCAGGGAGACCTTATTGCGGCCTATCAGTACTTAAAGGGGGCTTATAAGAAAGATGGGGACAGACTGTTTAGCAGGGCCTGTTGCGACAGGACAAGGGGGAATGGTTTTAAACTAAAAGAGGGTAGATTTAGACTCTATATAAGGAAGACATTTTTTACACTGAGGGTGGTGAAACCCTGGCACGGGTTGCCCAGAGAGGTGGTAGATGCCCCATCCCTGGAAACATTCAAGGTGAGGTTGGACGGGACTCTGAGCAACCTGATCTAGTTGAAGATGTCCCTGCCCATGGCAGGTGGGGTGGACTAGATGACCTTTAAAGGTCCCTTCCAACCCAAACTATTCTATGGTTCTATACGCAAACAGATCAGCACTGATGAGATAGAAGCGAGATGGCTTGTGAACACAGACTTTCCTCATTTTAGGCATACAATATGTCAAAGTATTTTTTCTTAATGCTTAGATGGTGGGGTCCAGTGAAAATTATAGCCAGAATTACACTTCAGGTCCACGGTTTTCTCAAGCTAGGCTACTAGTCATAGACTATATCCAAATGTACTTTGGCTAGTTTAGCAAAGATGTCACCACTGCAAACTGAGCATCTCATGACACAGATTTTTAAGCAGACTTCTTCAGCAACATGAATAATGAGTCTGCCTTTTAATCAAGGATACAAAATTCAGGACACCTTCTCATGTATTTGGATAACGCTGTATCTTGTTTCCACAAACTAGTCTCAGGGCGGGCTGCGTAGCGCTCTGCCCAAGAAATGAGTCTATCAGGGCATCTCATACTGTTTAACCACAAAGCATCTTTCACAACACTAAATTGTTAAGTCCCTTCAAAGCAAGCAGCAAGTCACAAAAGAGTTCTACAAGCTCCATCACGCTCATTTAGTGACAGACTTTCGTAGGCTATGGCTAACATTTCTAAGCACCTCTGCTCCAAATATTTTCCATCTTACTTTTTATTCCTGCAGACATGCTGCCATAATATGTTATACAAGCACAACCATACCAAGCTGTGGAATTGCACAGATGTAGCTATATCTTTGGATTTTTTTTTGATGAACTGGTGCAAAAGCAGTTTGCAAGCAAATTCCTACTAACATGAATTATTATGCCTGACAAATATTCCCCGTAAGGAATCGAGGATTCTACCTTCAAGAAGACTACAAAGTAGGCAAAGATTTGCAGAACCGTGTCCCAAGACTCCCACCAATCATTTCCTAAATTGACAGAGATGCCTTTGCCAAGAGGACACAGATCTGCAAGGCCAGGCTCCTCTCCCTGCTGCATGGTTAGTTTTTATTTTGTGCCACAACACATTCTCAGTAACGTCACCATAAATTTCAACTATTTCCTTTGATCCAGTAGAGCTTTACTTGCATTTACAGTGGAGCAAGTGAGATGAGAATCCAAGTTTTTACATGCATCTTTCAGGCATGTTTCTGGCATTTAGTTTAATGTGCACGAGCTTGGCTGCAACTGTTCCAGATGTTCTCCCAGCTATTCCCTCTCCCCTTTCCTATCCCCATACAAAACAGTAATAGTTGCATTGTGTTTTATGGGCTGAGGAAGTGAAGGAAGGGGAGGGACTTCCAGGAATTTTTAAATTTATATATTTTTCACCTTAATGTTGTTTTCTTAATTTTTCTACATATGTGGAACTATATGTAATGCACAGGTACAGACACCAAGAGAAGGAATTCTGAGTGCTCAGCCTAGCCTTCCGTTTCACATTTTTAAGCAACATCACTTCAGCCCAGAAAGGATAGCTACTATTTTATAGTTCTCTCTCCTTGCTTGACTCTATTTGGATTTTGAAAAGCTCTCTATATTAAGGCTTCTCATTAGCCATGTGCAGCTCAGTAACCTAGAGACAGTATTTAATTCAACCATGACCTCCCTTCTGGGCATTTCCTGGCAAAAAATGGCCAGATGGAAGAGCTAAAGACTGCCAAACATTCACTGCAAGGAAGTGCCAAAACAAGGGTCTTTATTGCTGATAAAAGCCATGGAAACATCAGAATGCAAAACAAAGTTGCTACCTTTTTTTCACCCCCATCTGCTTCACTAAGGTTGTGACTGCTTCTGTGATGGAATTGAAGGCACCAGTTTTCACCCCGAGGTTAAACTCTGGCACAGAAGCAAATGACAAAAGTAATTTCACTCCTTGTGTTAAATCATTATGTTTATTCTTATATTACTAACAATCAAGTTCCTCACACCATGTTCTCATTTGCTGTGCTCACCACCATGCTCATACTTAGGAATTAGACCTGATAAATAATAACTTCCATCATTAGCTCTGGCTGTGCTAAAACAAAGGATGCTATTAACTCTTTCCAAAGGAGAAGAGGGGGTAAACTCTCATCCTCCACAATTCCCTAAAATTCCTGTTACCCTGTGGGTCAGATTGCAGACCTATGTGTTAATAAGATCTGGTGTTTATGCTATCCTGGACGCCAGTTCCACCATCTGGAAGTGCAGCTATAAGAAGCATCCACGGTGCTCAAGGATAATTACGCTTACACTTGCCAGGTGCACGAGTCTTGCCCGACATCGCTGTTCAGCGCCAGATGTGCAGTGCAGCAAGACCCAGCCTCCTCCGCTCTTCACCACCACATTTTTAGCATAGCCAGCTCCTGAACGAGCACAGAAAAACCCTTTTGACCTTCAGGGGACTTTTGCTCAAAGGCCTGCAAACTCACAGTGAGCCAAAAGCCAAACAGGATTCCTCCCAGTGTTCACAACAATAAACCACCTAAATTAATACATCAACCACCTTTACACAGCGTACAGCTGTACTGATACAACCAGAGCTGGACTACACCAGTAACGTGGACACATTTATACCAGCTGAATGCTCTAAATGTATATGTAACCAACAATTTATGCCTGCACAGGAGTGGGAATAACCTGTACCAAATACAGATGCCATTATGCCAGCAGAACAGCCTTCACGCCAGGAGTCACACCAGCTGGACTTCTAATGGCCATGCAGCAATTATTACATTACAGAAATCATACCCCTTGTAGTCATAATTACACTGGTACAAAAATCTACGTGCAGACCAGGCCTTAAATCAGTTTAGGGAACCTACAAATGGGATTAATTACACGGCCATTTAAATCAATTTGTTTAAATCAAGACTTAACACCCGAAATCATTTTTTGTTACCTGCATGCACACTGACCTTGTAAATTAAGCCCCTGACTTTGACAGCTCACTCTTATGAGCTGAGAGTTTGTTATATGAATAATAAACAAAAAGCAGTAGGGTAAACACTTCTGCTTTGGTGATTTGAGGAAACCAGAACAATTCGTAGCAACTCCGGATAACACTGTGGCAAACTGATATTAACAGTGAAGGATGTTGATGCATTGCAGTGGCCTGTGAAAAAACACCAGTCTTGGCCACCCTAGAAATTTAACTCCATTTTCATCCTCGGTGCTTTGCCACCACTGTTGCTAAATGGGCAAAATCTACTGCACATACAAAGAAAAGGACAGTAAGTTGTAATATGCTTCAACTCAATTTACCCAATTCTCAAACAAAAGTGGACAGAACAACGTATTTAGCATCTTGCGGAGTTTTTACCCTGCCTCCATCAGGGGCTGTGCTCGACTATCCATGTCTGGAGTCATACAGCAAATCTCTCTGTCATATACTGTCAATCTTGGGCATGAGAGGGCTTTAAGGGGGGGGGGAAGAAAAAAGAGACGAGAGAGAAAAGAGGCAACAGTGGGAAGCTTGAAAATTTAGTCCAACATTTTCCTTTCTCCTCATTTATCTACACATTCTTCCTTAATTCCCCTATTATTTCATATTCTTCCAGAATCTGCAACAACAGAATCAGGACACAAGGCCTTAATCTGCAGAGCTCCCACTCGAAGCCCGCTGTCCTTCACCTAGACCACCGAGCGCTCAGCAGCACGAGTCCCAGCACCCAACCACGAGACAGAAAGTCACGGAGGGAAGGTCTGTTGAAGAGGGATCAGACGGCTCAGTACCACAGCAGGTACCACGGTGGCCACAACATGTCAGAATGAAGGCACAAAGCTATGCAAGAAAGAAGAAGAATAACAAAAGGTCAGTTTTCCGCTGCTTTCCATGTTATTCAGCCCTACCAGTTAGGGATGCCATAATTTACTCCAGAAGTTAAATAACTGCTATATTTAGCCTGGGCAGCAGCTTTAACAGTATAAACACACCTTTTATCAGAACCTTCTCTCATCTTCACATAGAAGACAGCTATGCTACACATTTTCTGTTTGTGTAACAGCATGCACAGCACATCTGTCCCATTTTAAAAATATCGGCGCATTTTGTGTGTAGACATGGTTTTACAATCCTCTTTTAACATAAATGAAATAAGAACATCATTTTTCTGTAATCTGAATTGATTAACTGTGCAAAACATTGAGCTACCACTTAAATTAAAAAAAAAAGTATCTTCACAATGCATTTGTTTTCAACTGTTAGCAGCCTTTAGTTTAGAACAGCAGTTTAGAACAGCAGGTAAGCCAACTAAACAAAAAATGGCTCACCCAAAAAAATAGTCGCACAAGATGCTGTCTGCATGATATCCACTCTACCAACTGTGCCAGCAAGAGAAATACAAAAGGTGATCCTCATTAGCACAGCCACGAGGCTAGACGTGCATGTTTACACCTTTACCGGTAACGCCTGCTTTGTTCATATTTCTAGCCCTCTCCTAGTTAACACCACATCAGTCAATTCTTCATCAGCCACACCAGAAGCCACACTTGAGAGGTACCTGGCTCTTTCAGCCATTTTCAACACCAAATCAAGACTGGCATTCCTAATGCCAGCGCGTCGCTGTTAACACTGACAAGGATGCCCTGGAAGGACCTGTGCTGGAAAGAGCACTAGTGTGCACCGGTCTTTGAACAGCTGAGTTTGTCCAGTACCACAGGTGGTAGGAAAAACAGTTGTATTTGCCACCATTGCTAACACCAATGTAAGACCAGGATAGTGCAAGAAGAATAGTGTTCAAAGTGCAGTGAAACAGATAAAGGCCATAAGGACTTGCCCACATAAACATTAAAAAAAAAAATTAAAAAAGCACCTCTGACTCATGTATTTAAAAGACAGTCAGATTCCTCATCAAAATATCACCACCCTGACTACAGGCTCTGCCTAACAAAGTGTTACAGATCAAACACAGGCAGTGGCAGAGGCCAGCACCGCTCTCGCTTTCTTCCCTGCTCCTGCACCGAAGGTCCAAGGAGCCGAGCGCATGGAAGGAGGGCATCTGTGCTCCGGCATCACATTTTGCCGTTTAAATCACAGGGAGAAGCAGGGCAGCTGAGGGCTTGGGCACATGTTTGTTTCAGCCAACTCACCTACAGGGCATGGTAACCTCTGGCAGAGGACGGTAACTGCCCAAACTGAGAGCGCTGCCTCTTGCCATGGAGCCACGGCCTCTGGTTGAGCGGGCAGGGGCTAGACCCGCAGCGGCAGTCCTCCAGAGGTTCAGCCCGCCCGGCTTCAGCTACCCACACTGGTCCGGAGACAGCAACACAGCAACTCATCTTTGCAGCCTTTTTGGGAGGGCCGAGGCCAGGCACTCTGTTTTAAAACAGTACGGAGGAAACTGCAGCAACACAAACTGACCCAACCAGATACAGGATCGCAATGATGTTCTTCATGCCTAACATGGTTTAGCACAACCGCTTCAATCGCAACTGGCTGTTCCTTAGTCCAGGCAAATTTTGGTGCGNGCCCGCCCGGCTTCAGCTGCCCACGCTGGTCCGGAGACAGCAAATTTTGGTGCATCATCACAGTGTGAGCTCAGTGCCCCAGTATCCCAAGTCTGATCCATACTGGGCTCCCAACCTACCCCACCACTGCAACAACAGAATTAGAGGTTACTTTCAGACAGAAGAGGACAACTGGAAAAAATGAAAACACACCTTTGATTTGAAGGCCAGAAAGGAAACGGGAGGTTTTTTTGCCCGTTTTATTTTTATTTGTTTGGTTTTTTAAACAGTACCTGAACAGTGCTCTTTACCTTAACAGTGCTCTTTACCTTGGGCCCAATCCCACAGTACNAAAATGAAAACACACCTTTGATTTGAAGGCCAGAAAGGAAACGGGAGGTTTTTTTGCCCGTTTTATTTTTATTTGTTTGGTTTTTTAAACAGTACCTGAACAGTGCTCTTTACCTTAACTGTCTCGGAGGCCCAATCCCACAGTAGCTCTGTAGAAGTTTTACAGGAATAACACTGGAATTAAAGGTCTGCAGTACTGAGAGAAAAAGGCCAACGGAAGAGCTAGGTGCCATTTTCTGTGATATACCATCATCACTCACGTAGGAAGACGACTTGCAGCCGATTGCCAGCAGGCTCTTTGGACTGACTTTCTAATATGTGCAAAAAAAGGCATCATAGCCTTTGCTAGCTCTGCTGATTAAAGATAGACAGCACTTCATCTGACTTTTTCTTTTGCAATAAGATGGCCATAATTCACATTTAATATGCTGCAAAGTCATCTGCCTTCCAAGTACAAAAGCGTGTTCTGCTGAAAGTCACTGCTGTTAGGTCAAACTTAAACTCAATATTGCAGGACAGATATTACATTGCTATTAATAATAAATAATCATGATAATGTTTTCCCTTAATAGAGCATCTCATCCCAAAGGATCCTAACCACTTTACAAACTCTGGACCAAGTTCTATCCAGTGCTGTACCCTCTGCCTGATTCACATGGGTGCAGAGGAATGTAGAAATTAATTAGAGATTGCATGAGATCTGTGAATTACTTCACTGTAGCTGATGTTCGTCCCACTTCAGGGGTCGATCCAGACTTTGTCAGTGCTTTAACACAGGGTTCTCACAAACATCTTCCGGACAGTAGGCCTGTACTGCAAGCCTGTGCGATGCCCATGATTCCTGGGAAGGGGTAGGAAGGTGAGCATCTGAGCAGTACTATTTACGTTTCTCTCTAAATAAAGATGCTCTCTCATGACCACAATCAAGCATAGAAGAAGCACCCGTCAGCAAACAAATTTAAGTGCTTCTTAAAAGGAACAACCTCTGGAGGGCTGGGAAAGTCATACTCTGTATAGTCCTCAGGCAGATGGACTCCGACCACGTGCTACTACAATATAAACATTTTAAAAAGTAATACTATGTAGACATGTGCAGCAAATATTCGGCACACAGCTCAGTGTTCCTGTCCTTAAGTTAAGATTAAAGAGTAAGCAAAACCACTGCAAATAGAATTAAGGGTAACATCTCCAGAGACAGCTTTAAAAAAACATCTGGCACTTAACTCTTCCCAAAAGCAAAACATTTGCTCCCCAGAAACATTTATGTGAACCTCAGGAATAAGTTCCCTTTAGCCAAGTTGACTTGAGTCAAGCACCAACAGGATGAGAAATTCAGAATGAGCTGTGACTTCCCCTTCAACTTCCAGATGAAAGGTCACCAAGGACCTCTCAGCACCCCCTGCAGTAAATCACTTCACCTGATGTGGCAGCTGTTCAGTCACACTGGGCAGCCATTTAAGTCAGGATCTGAAGAATGTCATATTGTGTTGAAGAAGGGGGAGGGATTATACTTTGAAAAGTCATGCATTGACAATTTTGAACTAGGTGGAGGGTCACATTGTCTGCACCAGCAACTCTTCTGATGCTGAGCACAAATAGGAACTCTGGTGACGTATTTTGTCCCTGCATGCAAACGCATCTCTGTTTGTAGACTGTACACAATTGTATTGCCGATGCATGCGGGCAAGGGAAAAGCAGACCACTTCTAGCAAACATGCCAAACTTTTCAGCTCAGTGAGAAGGGAAAACACCCTTATTCAACACTAGGGCTCTTTTCTATGCTTACCCAAATATTCAACCATTGATCTTTCTTGACCACCAAGCAGCAAGTCAGCCAGGACATTAGTTTTGCATTATGCAAGCGCCCAGCAGCCACAACTACAGGGAATAAGTACAAACAGCAATAAACAAAAGAGCTCCTAAGCGAGCGGGATAGACTGGAGGCAGGAAAGAGAAAGGGTTGATCAGCCCTGTTTTGTAGAAGCGAACAGGGAATTTTATTCCTTTCACACAGAAGTGACAGAGACCACCAACGTATTTCACATAAAATGCCACAGGTTTTATTCGTGCTTTCAGTTATCATCCAAACCAGCCTAGTTTCCAATTCTCTCTTGAACTTGGTCTGTTCCAGAGACTTGCCCAACATTGGTCTAGCTCCTAAGACAACTGCCGTACAGAGTCAGACCCCACTCAGGATCCTGCTTCTAACGGAGATGAGCAGCAGAGGCTTAGAGGAAAAGTTAATAGGGCAAGTTTAAAGCCGTATTTCTCCCATTTTCTCCCACTCACCCCCTGTCCCCACCCCCTTCCAGGAAACCACAGTCTGGGGACTTCCTCAGCTGGGGCGTGTATTCACACATTTGTGTTTTAATAGCGGCTGATGGGCCATCATGCCAAAAATATGTTTAAAGCAGCAATACATCTACATGTGAGACATATCAGTGAAAACAAAGCAACCAAATTTTTCCCATTGCGTGGTCCGAGTTAAACACAGCTGCACGGACACCTGTTTCACCCCACCTTCAACTCCAGAGTCCGCATCAGAACCAGGCAAGAGTGGATTTGAACCTGCTGCAAATTCACAGTGTAAACACGCTTCTAGACGGGCAACAGAAACACCACCAACTGCTTCCCCAGGCTTTTACTTTTTGATAATGAAACCTCCCCAAATGAAAACACAGCTTTGGGCAACAAGCCAATTTAAAATAAAACACAGGTACAAAACAAAAGTTGGTCCCTGTCTCTTCCCAGACCAGATATGCCTCCCCTCATATGGAAGCCAGACCTGGGTGTATTAACGAACAACCCATGTCTTTCTCAACCTTTTCTGCGACAATGCAGGGCATCATGTTTAGTCCTCCTGAAGCCTCCATCTATGAGTAAAACTTCTGGTATCCCTATGTCCTACCACTAGCTGCTACATAATGTTTCTTGTGTGAAATCTCAAGGGGGGGGGGGAAAACCAAACAAAAAAATCAATTGAAAAAAAGAAAAAAGACCCGCATCCTTTCCTTATCATAGTAAGCAATGTTTTTGCAGCTTCTGCTTTCCTCAATCTATACAACATTGCCCCTGCTTACCAGGGACTTTTGAAACCCGCGCTTGATGAATGCAATTGCACTCCTCCCCTCAAAACAGAAAATTCCGTGATTAAAGCAGAATAATTACTCCCAGGCACAGCAGTTCCCAAGCCACGAAGCACAAGCAGAACCAGGAGAAGGAGCTGTCAGCAGGGAGGTATTCCTCTCCGCAGTTCGGGAACCGCTGCTCTAGCCCCATGTTTGCACCTGTATGAACACGCAAGAACTTTCACTGTTATAGATCCAATGCCTGAATTAAACAACAACAACAAAAAAACCCAACCAAAACCAACAACCAAACAGTAAAAGTTTAACTCTGAAATATCTGGGGAAAGAGTTATTTATAGTCCAAGAGATATTTCTGTAAATAATAATCCTTTAATACACCAAAAAAAAACCCTATCACATTGCACACTATTACCTTGTAATTTGTTTAATACCTACTTAATGACCATTCTATGCATTTTCGCACACCTTTTGCTACCACTGCAACATGCAAATAACTAACATTGGGGAATGGGAGGAAACCAAATTAGCTAGAGGTGAAAGGGAACTGAGAATGGTACAATACCGATGAATAGGGAGAAAACACCTTTTTTTTTTCCCCCCAGTCTGTTGCTAGCAGATTGCATCAGCAAGTTATCAGAAACATCTCAGCTACACCAATTGTCAGCATCATTCATAAATTCCGCACGTGTTCGGGAACAGATTTTTTTTTCTTCTTTAGCTGCAAATATTCAGAGAGAGCCAAAACCTAGTATTACTTTAAGCCCTCCAGAAAAATCATACCAATTGTGTTTCTTTGTTTTTTCAGAAATTTTATTCTTGCACCAGATGCCTGCTGTCTGCCTGAAACCTCGTGGGACTCTAACCCAGGAGCACAGGCAAGCTGGGGCACTTCCAAAAGCAACACCTGCAGGAAAGTGTGTCACAGGAAAACTGACACAATTGTCGCCAAATTCATGTGTGTCAAACATCAAACCTTGTTACCTTGACAAGGTCTTTTATTTACACTTTGTGGGATATGTATTTCTACATTACAAAATCCATTCGCACATCATTCTGGCAAGCGAGTCAGGCTTCTGGTGCAAGTGTTGTATCTTGAGGAAGTAGTCAAAAGTGTATTATGATAAGACAAGCATTTCCAAGTACAAAAAGTAACACTGAGCAAGGTTTCCAGACAAATGCATACACTATACTTAAGATTTTTTTAGGTGCTGCCTTCATTCCTTTAATTGCTTAATTTTAAGGGCTGAAAACACTAACTGGCTGCGATATTAGCAGCGTTTGAATGGTAACTAATGGTAATGAGTACGCTAGTAGCAATGTAACGCTATGACATGCCACACACGTTTATGAGGCTGAAAGCGATAGCCATCAGCCTACATAGCTGCAGCCCCAGAGCCAAACCAGCCACCCTGACTTGTTAACCTCAATGCGCTCTGCAACAAAGATGACTCACGGCGTTTTCCCCTCAGTTTTACCCTTTCCCACCTATATTTGCAGGGACAAATGAAGACTTCCTTACTCCGGAGGGTACTCCCGCTAAAACCCATCAGAAAATAAGTGTTTAAGGACCAGAGATGGCGAAGCTGGAAGAGCAGAGCCCAGACTGATGCTCACCTAAGAGAAAGCGAGGTGCGGCCCATTTGTGCACGCCTGAAACCAGAGAAGCTTACCACAGTGCGTGCCTACTTTCGCAGTCCCTCCTTCCCTTTGTACGTGATCTTAATTAAGTCTCGGGTGTAAAAACGTTTGCCTCTGCTGTCACCGTTTCCTGCCTCCCTCTCCGGTTGGCAGCTGGTGACCCGGGGCCGGGGGCAGAGCCGGCACCCCCCAGCCCGGCAGCGATGCTCAGCTCCCCGCTCCCCTGCCAGGCGCCTATGGAAACCGCCGACAAAACGCAGGCAGGATGATTATTTTCTCCTTTTCACCCTGACTTTCTCCTTTTTACCGTCACAAGGATGGCACCTGCTCCCTCCTCCCACTCCCTCCCCCGCTGCGTGGGCTGGGTGTCGGGCCCGGCCCTGCCCAGGCTTGCCCCAGCATCCCGGAGGGGCGGGTGCCTGCCGCCAGGGACCACACCGGCGGGGACCGGGGATGCGGGATGTCACACCGGGCTGCCGCAGCGCCATCCCCCCCGCCGCCCCTCGGCCTGCTACAGCGGGGAGCGCCGGGCACCGGCGGCTCGGCCAGCCCCTCTCCAGATGAACGGGGGCGGGGGGTAAAGCAAAGCAGAGGAAAAACTCCGCGCTGAGGTGGGGTTTCGTTTCATTCAGCCCGAGGCGAGCGCGAAGCCCGGAGCGGGGTCGCCCCCGCCGCCCCCACTCACCCAGGGTCTTGACGGCGACCTGCCGGGTGAGCGGCGGCGGCAAGTTGACGCAGACCAAGTCGACGTCCTGGTGCAGCAGCACCTCGTCGATGCGGCTGGTGTAGAAGGGGACGCTCATCTCCTTGGCCAGCTCCTCCGCCTCCTCGGGCGTCCGGCCCCACAGCGCCTTCACGGCGAAGCCCTCCGCCTTCAGCAGCGGCACGATCACCCGCGCCGTCAGGCCGGTGCCGAACACCCCCACCCCGGGCAGCATGGCGGCGGCGGGGGGCGAGGCGAGGCGAGGCAGCACGGCACGGCACGGCGAGACGCTCCCTCCTTCCCTCAGCGCCGGCTGGGGCGGGGGGATGCGGCCGCCGGGCGGGCGGGAGAGGGAAGCAGCCCCCGCTGGCTGCTGCCGCCGCCGGGGCCGGGACCAGCTGCCCCCCGCCTCAGCAGCGCCGCGGCCGCCGGCTGCCCCGCCATGGCCGCACCATCACACACGCCTCCGCGGAGGCGCCGGCGCTGCTCTCCCTTAACGGACGCGGGGCGGGCAGGGATAACCGCCCTCCCCCGGCGGAGGCGGCCAACAAGTGCGGGGGGGGGGGCGGCGGCGGCGGCGGGGTGCTCAGCGCCGCTCCTCTGCCATGTTCGCCGCGGGCGCCCGCTCGCCGCGGGGAGGGCGGGGCCTCGCTGTCACCCCCCGGGTGTTCCTGCACCGCCCGCCCCGCCCCCGCAGCACCATTGGCCGCCGCCCGTCCG
>VZTQ01007104.1:0-11259 GCA_013400755.1 Pelecanoides urinatrix | reverse complement strand
AGGGAGGGGCCAAAACGAGGGGCTGAGGTGGTGGCATTGCACAATATCACTTTAAGTTATTGGTGGGGTGTTTTTTCTTTCTCTCTGCTAACGTCCTCCACTCCCAAGCCCGAAGGGCCAGCGTGTCAAAATAGTGAGATTATCTAAGTCTATACATTCTCTTTGCCTCTGAGACTGAATGGTTTTGCTATCCACCTCAACCTGAAAATACAAAGTACCACAGGAAACTGTGAAAGAAAAGTGCAGAGTTAACACATTGGCACAATGAAATGAATCCCATTAATCACCAATGAGGATGTGGTGAGGTGAAGAAGGTTTTGGGTTTTTTTTCCCTTCCCCTTTTTAATAAAATTCCGCTCCAATAGCTAGGGAGAAATGCACTGTATAAGTGTTGGAAGAAATTACTATTCAGTAGTAATAGCAAATCATACTGTATGTTCTGTAGGCTTGGCATTTTTATAGCTGAATATAAAGACTAAGAGTCCAGTTTAATTCTCGTTCACTTTGATTCAAATACAGAGTAATTCTATTGTATTCCAAACACTGATGGGCATGCAAGTATCCTGCTTTTTTTGAATTGCTAACGTGGGAATCATACCTGAGCAAAATATCATGCAACCACGTGGACTTTCTCATCATAATTCCTTTGTCCTCCTCTTAAGAAGATTTTAAGGGGAAGAGTTCCCTGTCTATAATATCTACCAAAGTACTCAGGACACAGATTGATTAGAGAGAAGAAACAAATATTGATTACCTGCATGATTTCTCTACTTAAACTGAGATGCAGAAAATATCTAATTATTTTTTCAGCACCAATTTTTTGTTAGATAAGTAACTCATTGAGGAGTGTATTTTATAGATAGAGCAAGTCCGGTTATTTTTAAAGAAATCGCTTTGTTTAATTATGAATTATGATACTTTTCAGAAGAAATCAGTTTCTTGCTTTTTTGAGACTTTTCCCAGGGCATGTTGGAGGAAATGGAACTGAAATTGCAAGAACATGTGTCAACGTGTTTTCTAAAATGAAACCTACAGTATTTTTATTTAAACCTATTCCTTTGTTTAAAGTATGCATTTATCATTTGTTAAATATAAAAAGATGCAAAAAAGCCATTTAAAAAACAAAAAAATTAGAANTTAGGTTTTGATTTCTCTTGATGCTTGGTGTAAATTTCTCTTTCAAAATATTAGAAGCCCTTACTAGATGAATAAACCAAGTGTTCATCCAGTTCTAGTTACAGACCCCACGCTCTGGTGACCTACATTGGACTTGCCTTGTTACATCCCCAGCAGCGTAACTCTAGGTCACGAAGTAACAAATCAGGTGTTCAGCTTTGGCTGTCCCTGGTTAAATCGCTGCTGTATCAACCAAGAGGGCGGCCACCACACACTGTTCACAGGAGGCTTATTGAATGAATTAACATAGTCCTTGGAATAATGATCTTGTAACAAACATGACATCATCTCATTAGCATGATCACTTTCATGCTGTGTGATACCCATTATTGCATTTCCTTGAGGAAAAGAAAATATAATGTTTGGCAGTGTAGCTGAAACATATCTATTTCTCTTTTCTAGATGTTTCTTCACAAATCACACTGACTAGAACATTTTGAGAGGAATAGGTGGTTCAAATTGTCTTTATTCATAAATGACACTGAGAAAGCAATAGTTTGTCGAAGTATTTGACATATAACATTTTGATGATTTTTTCATATTCTTTTTATTAATCTCTTTATTTAATCTATACAGTCATATAGAATCTGAGTACTTGAATGTCTGTATTATGATTTAAAGATTTTGTGTGTGTGAACAAGTCACAAATCAATCACGCATCCAAGTCAGTCTTATAATTATAATTATTACAATGAGTAATTAGATGCAATTTTTTTTTTTCATTTAGGCTTTCAGTTCACTTCAATGATTTGCTATTCATGTTGTGTAGCATCCATCTAAGTCATGTGGTAAAATATTGTTCATTAATTTGACAACTGAACCTTTATCATTAAAAAAAAGGAATGAGCATATGAATTGTAAGCTAGCAATGTATTGTCTGTACAAAATGTCAGACATGCTAAAATTTGTTCTGAAACTTGTGTTATTTTGTGAAATTTGAAGGTATCTGGGAGTTCTTCACAAAGACACAGGCGAAAATTATTTGAATCCTAAGGAATTTTGACTAATAGTTTTGGGGTTTTGTTTGTTTTAATGGATGCTTAAAAGTAGTCTTCTAAACCTATGCTTAGGATCCTAAACGGCTTATTTACCAAAAGCTGGCCAAGAGCTGTCACTAATTTGAGTAAAAGATACACTATTTTCTGGACTTCAGAAACAGAGTTCACTTATTTTAGCACCTACTGAGATGTGTCTGTGAGTTAGGAGCGCGTGTTTCATGGAAAGCAAGAGGTACATGTTTCTGAAGTCACGTAAGAGTGGTTCTTAAAGATGTTTAGGCATTGCTTCAGTGTGAAATCCAGTATTAGATTCCCAGCATTCTGTTGCTTAAGCCTTAGAGTTATGCACTCAGGATTTCCATATCAACAAATACATAAAAAGGGTGTCCTCATAAACATCTAACCTACCCAGGAGAACATGACATTAGATTTAGAGCCAAGAACCTTCCCCCAGTAATAATTACATCCTACAACATCCCAGGAAATGGACTGTTTTCCCAAGGACAGGGTTTACATATATTGCAATCTATGCCTTGCTGATATGACACTGAAATCGTTTTCCACGAAAGTATCTGAGCTACTTTTCTAGTATCTTCATTATGGAAATTATGACACCTCAGCTGACTGCCTGTATATCCGGTGGAGTTTATGTAGTGCATGTCCACACAACAAAACACAACACAGTGTGAATATTATGATTTAGTAAGTCTCGAACCAGTAAATTCACATAGTCTTCATTAACCGGGGTCCAGATTCTACCTGTCTTATAATTATACCAGTGCTTCCAGACCTGAGCTGCTCTTGTGAAGCTGGGAAATGAGATTGCTACACCTGCAGCATGCTCTCCAGTCTCCCCTCTGTGCCTCCAGTTCCCACATTACAGTCAGGTGCAGGCAAACCCTGAAGAAATTTGGAAATTATAATCATTAACTTAAATGAAATGAGTCCAGCGCCTGTATTCACAAGCAGGAATGAATCTTCTACGGTTTGATCTGTTTTATTCAGGAATGAAGCAGTGTATTATCTCTCTTACTAAGCCACCTCTTCCTTTATTTCAGACACTGCTCATTCCCTGCCTGATAATTGGAATTTCCCCTTAAAGACACCGAGATCACCTTATAGAACCTAGGTTTACCTTTTGAGAAACATAACTGGGGAGAGAAGCTTTAGATGGAGCAAAATGTACTACTATTGCTTTATTGCAGGAGTTATTTGGAGCTATACACAGCTGTTCTATCAATACAGCTGATGGTGGTAAAGTGCAAAGAAAATGAAATCAATGAAAATCTTCTTGATGGATCTCAGTTTCAAAGGGACAACATAAAACAAATCTCAGCTTAACTTTTCTACACAGAACCAAACCCAGCAATATAGATCTTAAAATGTCATGTTAGTGGTTATAATATATGTAACTATTATCAGGTCTTAATTTTTTTCTCACTTCCTGTTTCTTTCCAAATAACACTTTGGTAACATATACAAAAAGACACAAACATCTCAAGACACACTTTTATAAAGAGTTTCACAGTTCACTGATCCCTAAGAAAAGGAATTCTAAATGTTTTTGAGATAAATTTGAGATCACTCTTTATTAGTGATTTAGTAGGAATAGTTAGTCCAGTTTACTCCAGCAAGGGTCAGGGTAAGATATCTCTTTACAAAATTGGAAACAAAATCCATAAAGAAATGAAACAGTAAAAAGTACTTTTAAGGTCCTTCTGGAAACTTCTTGAAAAAATCCATACATTTTCCTCCCTCCTCAGGGTCTAGGTTGAGGGATGATACAGCTTTCCTTTGAATATTCCTTCTGAAAACTGACCTCCATCTGCAGAAAAAGACCTAATCTTTTACCTCTGCTTTACTGACAAAAAATATGTAATTCAAATACATAATTCAGGTAGTAACTGGTGTTGTAATGATCTTATTTCCTGATATTTAATTGAGTACTTTCATCATATACCCATCTTGCATGTAGTATTATGTAAACTTGCTGGAAACAGGCATGTTTTTGAAGGGAAATGCTGTTGGTTGATCTTCATACTGGTGAAGTCTGGGTGTCATTTAGTACCAGATTTAACACCACTGAAAAGCTATTTGCAAAGTCGATCTTTATGGAGCTGTGATTTCCTACTCTTACAGAATTTCTGGTATAGACAGCTGCTTTGTATACATCTCAGCACTCCATGGATTCTACACCTGAAGAAACAGTATTCATAAACCTTGTTAACATTACAGTAATTGTCTTGTTCACAGTATTGCAGAGATTTAAGTCTCATATGATTATAAATGGAATTTAGAATTATATTGTTAACCTGGATAAAGCCTCTTTAAATAGCATTATTTTTAGACAACACAGTCATGCTTGAAGAAAGAACAAAGGTCCCCTAATCTCTTGCATTAGCCTAAAGACTCGTTTTTTCCTTCACCAACTAGTATCTGTTATGGAGCTAGATATTTGCTTCTGTGCTGCCCAGAGTCACATAAATGTAGTTCATCACCTAGCCCACATTAAAGACCTGCAAGATGTGTAGAAAATTTTGATTCTATTCTACCTAATAATCTAATGATTAAAACATATGTACAGTACATTGTTAAACTAAGCTCAAAACCTTGCTTTTTCTAAAAAGTAATGTCCTCCTATCTTCCATATTTCAGGGAAGTCCAGTACAATAGGCTAAAGGGTTTTCTCATGAAGGACAAGGCTCTGCTATTGAAGCTGTTGTAGAAATTTTGAAATCATTACAACAAGGTACTCTATATTCTGGTGGTCAGGAAACACTTTTGATTTTATCACCATATGAAAAGTTGTTTCTAAGCTGTGAAGCCTGGGAAAAGCCAGTCTGCAAACAGGCTCCTATCTTAAGGAAAGCATCTTAAATCACCAAACCAATTCAAGATAAATTTCATTTCTCATCTGCACAAAATTCTGAACGAGGAAAAAGGTATAGAGGTGAATGAGCAGTCAGAAAAGGTCACGTAGATTGTCCTTATGCTGTCCATTTTGAGCCTGAACTGAAAGTTCTCATTTTAAACTTATTTCTCTTTACCACACAACTTTTCATTTTGGCAGATGATCCCATGTGTCATAACTCTAGGAAAAAAAAATAATAAAATACAAACGTCTTACAAGCTAAGACAAACTTCTTTTCTCAGGGTCTAGTAAGATTTCTGCATCAATTTTGAGATGATGATACGATTTTTCAAAGAAACTTTGGAGAAAAATCAAAATGTTCCAATTCATTGGCTGAAATATGGTTACCTAAAAAACCCAAGCAAACAAGAAAAAAAACCTCAGACACTTTCACAAAACTAGCTTAAGGAGTTGATTAACTGCAATTGAATCAATAAAGAATTCCACAGAAATATGCTTAAATCCCCTAGGAGACTGCAAAGGGATTTAAGGATATGCTTATTTTAAAAGCATTAAAGAAGGTATATATTTCTTGCCTAACCTTAAGCATCTCCAAGTTAAGCATCTCCAAGCTAAACTAAGATAGTTGTCTAAGCAACTTCAGTAGACAGTTGAGGGTGATGTGCTTAAGAACATGGTTCATATTACATACCATAAAGCACGTATCTTTGAAGGTGATAAAATACTCCATGGAGGGCTGTTTCTCTCCATTGACCAGGAAAAGACACAAGACACTGAACTGAGAGAATGTCCCTAACTTGCAGGTGCCTAAAGTTAGGTCCACCCTGGTATTTTTTGATTCAGCACCTGAAAGCTGCTTGTGTTTACACCACCAAAAAATAAAATGTTTCATTCATGTGCTTAAATACTCTTTTAGGAGACTAACCAAGAACCTAGCTGTGAAAGATTTATAGCTATTGAGATATTTAGTCTCAAACAAGACCAAGCTCAGAGTCTGTCAAGATTCAGCCACCATTTCTTTAGAATTGTTAATCAAGTAGACACATATTTGTTCTTTGTGATTCCTTTTATAAGGAGTTCTTAATTTTGAAAAAAATCTGGCTTTTTTTTGCTAATGGATTTATTTTTATTTTTTGTGAAAAAGCAGAAGATAAAGTTGTTTCCCCCCCTTCTTTTTCGGCTCATAACATTTTGTCTGGAAAAATTAAATTCACAGGTGGCAAAAAGTAACAGAAAACATAAGCAAAAGTAAATCTTCTCTTCTGTCTCAGGAGTGGGGAGAAGAAAGCATATAAGAACTGATCAAGAATTTAATAAATCACAGCAGATTAACAGCGCTCTGTATTTTTTGGCACATTATGTATATCTATATTCCTTCTTCCCACCCATAACAGACAAGTGAATAACTTGCAGTTGTAGGGCAGAATATGAAATTAGCACCTGAATGCAATTATGAAAACCACAGTGTTTTTCAAAATTACTATTGTCTAACATATGGTCTTTAATATAAAAATAATCTGTGCTCTTTTTTTTGACTAAAATCTAAGTAGAAACTTGTAAAGGTTTTTCTTGTACTGTATCAAGCTGCTTTTGAAAACTGTAGTTTATTACTTTCCCCATAAAACCAAGACAACAAAACATATTTTATTAGGCAAACGGCACCACTAATTTAACAGCAGTGGAACGATACTTTATTAATTTTATAAGGATTAACATAGAGCAAAAAGGCACTGACCATATTTTAAAATCATTATACAAAACATGTTGTTGACATTCTGGAGACAAGGTTCCCACTAACCAACAACAATAGATCTCTCTGACTGCAAATAGCTGTGGAAAAATTGTTCTGATTAATCTGTGGTTCAGCTCTGAGAAGTGGGTGGCATTAGATCAGTGGCAATGTGGATGCCAGTGGCTACGAACGTGATAGTTATGATTCAAACATTTCACAGAATTAAAGCCAATTGGTTTTCTCTAGTAGCAAGGTCATGAATGCACACACGCGGACCACAGAATTTCCCTCAATAAACCCATTACTGAAGGCTCTTTCCAAGGCAAATATTCACTGATCTTAAAAAAAACATCAGCAAAGTTGGACTGTGGAACCAGAAAGTGGAACTAGCTCTTGGGCTGGCCAAATCTTAATTACAAGCTAAATTATATGAAAAAGCTGTACACTGCCAAAAATATATATGAAGTTGCCATGGTTCGTATTTAAGCTGGTTCCACCTCAACTAGAAAAGGTCCTGAAGGAGATTTGATCTCCTGAGGTTTCTGGTTGTGTCTTCCAGGAAAAGAGACATTTTACTCAGATGGAAAATATAGAAGGGTCAAGAGGAGTCAGCATGACTCCATGAAGAACATTGTAGTTAATCTGACTTTCTGATAGTTGTGATATAATTCTTTCCACAGCAGATGTTTTAACCTTTTTTTTTTTTTTTAAATTGTGAATTATGATTTATTGCCCCATTTCACAACTTTTCTGGTGAAGACATAAGTAAGAGATGACCTAACAGCACTCTACAACTGCTTGATGGGCAGTAATAAAGATGAAAAGGCCAAACTTTTCCAGCAGGTGGTATACCAAGGGACAATGACTTGTGGTTTGGGATATTCAGATTGGACATTAGGAAAAAATTTTCTCTTCAGACCAGGGGTGCAGTACTGGAACATGTCACCCAGGGATGCTCTGGAGTCTCCACCCTTGGAAACTTTCCAGACGTGGGCTATTCACAGCCCCATCTGCTCTGACCTAGTGATGACTAGTAGAGCCTGCCTTGAATCCTGGACTAGATGAACTCCAGAGGTTCTCTCCAACTAATGATTCTATGAATCTGTGACACTGTTTATCCTGTGGGATCATCTGATATAGAAAGTCTGGGAAAGAAGATAAAGGACCTAGGTTTGGATTATAAGGCCATTTAGTGCTTGGAACATATCATTCAGCCATGATGTCAACTTACCCTTGTGCTCTGAGTCATAGAAGAGGCCAGAATATTTGGGAGATCCTTATTTACTTACCAAAAAAAAAAAGAAAATAATTGGTGCAAGCAATTACTCTTGCACCACAGTATCTATCTTTGGGCAACAGGAACAAAGAAAAACTGGAACTGTGGGTGGGACAGTTCTGAGAAGTTTGCATCTATATTTTCCATGCTGCAACCCAAAGATGTTCCCCGGAAAAAGTAAACAAAGCACAGATTGATAAACTTCCTACTGTGCCTGCACAGGTACTGTTGCTCATTGCAGTCCCTGGGGTGGAAGGCTTTTACTAGAATTGTGTTAAGTAGCTTGAGAAATTAATTTTCCTATAATAGAGACATCTTTCAAAGCATGAACTTGCTGTGCAGTAAATCAATTCGTGTGACAGATTTATTCTTTTATTGGGAATTTTCTCAAGGGGTTTTAAGAAAGGAAACACCAGTTGAAATAAAATAAGAACTGGCTGAAATATCAGAAACAAACAAAAAAATCTCCTACAGAAAAACCGAAGCTACTGTGGAAGCTCAAAAAGTTTGTTAAACTTTTTAGCAGAGTAATTAGTTTATCTTCACCATCATTTGAGCTGACAATCTCAACCTTTATTCGTATACATTGTCCTTTTTAACTTGCAGGTGATTCCTGATTTCAGAAAGACAGTAAAATAAGGCCAGAACACATCAGAACAAAAGGTATTTTATGTATTTTCAGGATGTTTCCAATCCATTAAAGCTTAGAAAACCTGGCGATCTCTTCATCAAGTTTCAGCTATTGTGTGACCAGTCAGTGAAAACTTTACATGAATCATTGTTACGAGAGTTTGATATTTAGAAGCCCAGGCTTCTTTTCTCCACTTCTGCTACATCTTTTCCATATAATGTCATGCAGACCATTTAATCTACCATTGCTTGTGCTTCTTCATTCATTCTTCATTCCCTCCTAAGTGAAATGCCTCATCTGAGATACCTGTCAGGAAGGTGTGCCTTTCAAAAGTATTTGCTGCTTAGTATTGACTGTCTTTTTGGGGAGGGATTTATCTTAAAGGAAGGATGTTTTTATGCAGAGAACCCCTTTATTTCCAGATAGAAAGACTCCANTCCTTATTTTGCTTTGCGTGTGCATGGGCTTTTGCTTTACTTATCAAACTGTCTTTATCTCAACCCACGAGTTCTCTCACTTTTACCCTTCCGATTCTCTCCCCCATCCCACCCAGGGGGCGTGACAGAGCAGCTGTGTGGGGTTTAGCTGCTGGCTAAACCACGACACAGAGAAAGCTGTATGATTAGCCATCTGGATAAGGTCGGCTGAGAAAAGCAAGTAAAAGAACTATGGTTGCTAGTCTAGAAATGCAATGCAAATATTCAAGTTTACAAAAATGTTGCTGCAAAAAGGAACAAACTAAATATTTTTGTGTCTACTGAAGGCAGGATAAGAACTAATGACAGAGCAGGAGATTAAATTCAATATTTAGAGGGGCAAGCAGTGGAATAAATGAGTAGAATGGTCAAAGAAATTTCTGCTTCTAAAAGCAGATGGTTGGATTTTAGTTATTCTCACTTTGACTTCTTGTTAAATGATGTCTACATATTATTTTTCCTTTTATGATTCCACCATTATCAAAATTGGGCATTTAGTTTTGTTTCAGAAGACAGTAAAACACAGTATATTTTGGCTAAAAATTGATCTGATACAAATCCCATTCAGAACAAGGGACAGAGTCTGATTTTCTGAATGCATTTTGAAGGATGCATTTTTTTGTAGCTAAACATTCACACTTCAAAACCAAACCTCTGAGTTTCACTATTGCTACTTAACAAAACAGACTCACTGGATTGGAGTTTTTCTTGGCATAGAGCTGCATGCAATTAAGAGTTCCACTAGCTGGGTTGTTCCTGCCTGCAAAAATGAATAGTATCTGTATTAGTTCTTTAAACAAAAAAAAAAAAAGGAACTTATTTAGCAGTTGAAATATACAATAGAAGTGTCACTGCTATCTTTGCTTTAATTATGGAGCTCACATTGTGATTATATTCTATACCAGTTTGTCAGAAAATGAGACTGTAACCATTATTGCTAAGCACTGTAACATCTCTTCACTGAGTTTGTGTGCCCTCATTTTTATTCAGTCATATTCAAACCATATCCTTTTCTCACAGGTTTGCAATAACTAGGACATTTTTCCAGCTCATTCTGCCTGTTATAAATGAATAGCCTGGAAAATTTCCTTCTCACTCCCATGTTTAAAGGCACAGATGAAGGACAAAAAAAAATTCTCTGTTGCCATTGTACTGGAGGCCTTCCACTATCACAGGGGATCTCTAAGGCATATTCTGTGCTTGAGCATTAACCTCAGCTAACAGAGGGTAGTGAGATTGTAGCGCATTGCCATAAAGGCCTGGAAAGCGAGGAGAGACATGAAAAGCAGATTGGAGAAAGCAATGTTGCCCCTGGTTGTTCTTCCAATCAGAAGGGAGCCTGAAACATGTAGTCATCATGGTTTGAAAGATCTCCTCTTTTGGTCCAAGAAGCTCAGATCTCAACTGGGTGATCAAGAGTGAGCTATAAACATAGCTCCACGTGTAGGACTGTCTCAGGAAGAACCAGGGTTCCAAAACACCTCATCAAGGAACACATTGAACTGAAAAGATACATTTTTATTGCAAGTTTATACTTTTTTTTTCCTGTTTTCAACAGACCCCATGTAGAATTTTGTTATTTGTAACTGTCGATGTCAAACAACTTTTTCTTTCTGGTCATGTTAGTATAGCCTGTGGGATTTGTACCTGATTATATATATAAAAAAAACCAAAAACAAAACACCACCAATTAATGCTTTCTAGAAGATCAATCCATTCTACATCCAACTCTTGCCTGGATCACAGGCAGCTGCCTCTGAAAATGTCATAAGACTTTACTGTATCTGATCCTGTCTGCAGAGAGTACATAATAGAGACCATGTCTTGCTTTTGCCATGCCTAGTAATATTACTGAGAAATGCTTTCTGAAAAAAACCAAAAACAAAACACCACCAATGACTTTTGCTGATGGAATGGTTTTCTGCCAGACAATGCAGTTAAGACAAGGTCTAAGTACTTCTCAAAATCATACCTATTTTGTTGATTTCTTTTTCTTTTTAGAATAAAAAAGTGGAATTAATCCCTAAATTTTAATAGACTTGAAACATCTTGTTTTGACAATTTCAAAAATACTTTTTCTGTTTCATTTTTGAAGTGA
>VZTQ01007102.1:0-27943 GCA_013400755.1 Pelecanoides urinatrix | reverse complement strand
AACCTTAGTGATTCTATGGAAGTTATTTGTTCTTCTATAATAGGAAAAAAAATAAGCTGGAAACAAGCCTCATTAAAATAAATGGTAAGGTTAAAGTCCAGGAACATCAAAATGATAAACTCCCAGAAATAAATTGCCTATGCAACTGTAATTTGTACCTGTCTTCCCTCCTCTTTTCAATATGCCTGTGTTACCGTGTCTAATTACATGACTGTAAACTGTGTTTTTTTTCCACGACATTTCCTTCATTTGCTGTGCAGGCAGAATAGTGCTCCCCTAATGAGCAGCTGCTCAGGACATGTTTTTCTCCTGTTTGCTTGCTATGGGACAAAACCACCTGCAGTGTAGGGCTGTTTAGAGAGAAAAATCATCTTGTTATTACTAGATGCTGTTATTTGATTTGTTTGATTAACCTGAGAAAGTACCTGCAGCTGTTTTGCTCAGTGGGTATTTCATGTGAAGGATGAATCTCATACACAGGCATTTTTGTCCTGGCATGTAAAAGGGGAAGAGTTGGATCAGATGCACACATCTGAGTTGTTACACCATGAGGTGTTATGTCATCGTTGTATGTAGTGCTTAGAGGCCCCCCACTAAGGATGCTTCAGGTCATTAGTGCTCTTGCAAACCGTTTGGGTGTCTGGACTAGTTATCAAATGAAGCAAAGTGGCTTCTTTAATAATGGTTTTCTTGAATAGTAGTATTGTAGAAATGTTTCTTAAAGTACCTCTTCTAAAGTTCTTTGCAATTGCCCACCATCAAAATAATCTTCGTAAAAAAACAAACATCAGTGCAAGCAACCTTACTTACAGGTTGAAACTGGTGTAATTTACTGTCATTTTATGCTTTTCTTCAGTTTTTGTTTCCCTGTTTTTAATATTTTTTTATTTATAAAGAAATTTAATCCACCAGTGACATTGAAACTGGTTGAAATTTGATTTAAAGTTCTGAAACCTGGTTTCATAAAGCTTGACTTCTGAGGAGGTGTTTTATTAACCCTTTTATGTTGCTAGAAAGTAGCTTTTGGTGTGCTTAAAAAACCAGGAGCCTTTTATAGCAGTATAGTAGTAATCAAGTATAGCAGTATTTTATACAGTAAATCGGATTCTGCTGACAGATGACCAGGCTTGACAATAAGATTGGTGGTTGGGGCCTTATCTTAGCAACATGGCCATTTTTCACTTAGGTTATAGCCTTCACATTATCTCTCTATAGACTGCGCTTAAATTCATTCCTTCCCTTGTTCGGTTATTCAGCAGAATATTGAAATAATGTGTAACACAGTTTATTTTTAAATTAAAAATAAATCTGGAGTAGGACTGGAGAACTGTTAATGCAACCTTCTGTGATTTGTGTATGATTTTCACAATTGCTTTTATGAACAGGAGGGGAAATCTGCATGCTGTCTGGGCATGCCTTCTTGTTTGCACAAACAGGGTTGGTATTTTAGTGGTTTTAAATGGTTCTTTGAGGTCTCAAAGTTAACATTGCTCTTCATTGTTCTTTTTTTTTTTTTTTTTTTTTAGTGTTAGTTTTAAGTTGAGTTATTTGGCATGGAAGTCTTTTTTCATTTTTCTCATAGGTGTTCTTTGCTGTAGAGCTCTAGCTCGTGATTTTGGCACTTTGATCTACCTGTTGTTCCATGTGTTTAGCTAGCACTGAAGGGAAATATGCACTGGTTTTTGTAAGTTGATGGAAGAGATTCTTTGCTAAACTGGGAATTGGATCTCTGCCTGTGCAAGCAAGGTCACTGCTAAAGATCACTGTGCAGCACAACTGTTTGCATGTACTTTGTTAATCAGGTCAACTTCATTGCCATTTCCTTCACTTTTAAATGGAGGAAGAGAGTAGAGATTAGCAGGGGCTGATTAGCACAGGTTACTTTACAAGGAAGTCTTGTATGGTGACTTGGAAGTTAGCAGGATGGCTGTGTTAATAATACTAATAAAGTGCTGCACCTAGGCTAATCAGCTCCTAAACAGCATTTCTGTGTTCTGCTGTGCTGGTTGAAGCTTTATTGGTTTCTCTTCAAAACCAGCACAGTGTTTTTGCATGCCACTGGTCAACAGTATAGATACAGCTTACGCTTTTTTGGATGGACTTAACGTTTCGTTTTACTTCCAAGAGAGAGATAGAGATATTTAAATAATGTGTTCACTTGCCTTTCTTCAACTATATTCTGTTAAGTGGGGTTTTTCTGTTTGTTTGGGTTTTTACTTATTTATTTATTTTTTGACAAAATATAGTACTCTTTATTACAATAGCTTTACTGGATCAAGCTGAATTTTTGTTTAGCTTCATATTCTGTCTCTGATGGCAGATAACAGTAGAAGCTTGTAGAAGAGTTCACGAACAGGACAAACTCATGGTCATACCTCCCTTAGAATACATTTCCAGCCTTGAGCCTATTTGTGATTCAAGAACTTTGAGCTTAAGAACCAAAGTAGTGCCTTTCTATACTCCTGTTAGTCCATGGGGGCTTTTTGCACGGGTTTAAGCTTCTAGGATCTACAGTGTGTATGACATGAAATTCTAATGTTAATTACATGTTAGGACCATTCTTGTGGGTTTCTCCAAGCATGGGGCCTGCAATTCCTCAGTTGTCAAATCTTGCACTCGAGAAGTCTCAGCAGTCCTGTAATGATATAATCTGTCTTCTCTCTCCTGCTAGCAAGGCATCTGCATCTTCTATTCTGTTTGTTTAACATGTGGATGAACTGTCGAGGAAAGGGTTTGGTTAGAGAATCCCTTGGGATTGAGGATATGATTTTATTTTGGTCCTTGTTAGTTCTGGAATCTTTTTTTATCACTCTGTTGGAAAAATGCCACCTTTGACCTGCCTAAAGTTTGCTTCAAAGGAAAAATATTTTGGGATTTTTGTTGTTTAAACTTTGTAGCTGTCTGGGAGTTTTCTCTCTCTATTGTCTATGTTGGTTACTACTGTAACTCATTAATTTATTTTAGTTAAGATGTTTATTCCTGTCTGGATGCGTTGTTTTGTCTAATGCTTCTGTTCATTTCCCCAAGTTCTCTCCTGCTTTGCACAGTAGGAATTATCCTGCTGCTGAGGTCTATCTCTTCCTTTCTGCTTCTGCCACAGGCATTTTTCTGCTCCCTTGCCAACTGTGTAATCTTTTTCGAATTTTTTTTGTGTATGTGTGGCATTTTTTGTTTGTTTTTGCATACTGTCCCCCAAAAGTTCTTTGTTTCCGTGTGTGTGTGTGTCCTGCAAATTAATTTTGCTCCCACCAGGTCACATCCTTGTTCGATCACATGTGAGGTCCACTTTGCAATGTGTGAACCATGCTTTTTCTGGTTTTGGTTTTATATTGCATCTCTCTGGTTTTTGTAACCTTTGATCAGAAACTGATAAAGAAACTCCTGACTTGGAACCACAAATCTCAAACTTGTAAAAAATGGATTACTTGGTTTCTTTATGGTTCTTTAAAACTTTATTATACAGTAATAGGGCTCTGCAGTTTAGCAAAGAGGCTGGCTAGGATACCTGCTTGATAGGAGTGATGGTTACAGTTGGAAGTATAGCTAGCAAACAAAAAATACTGAACTGCACCAATCGGAACTTCTTTTATCAGTTCAGGAAGACTAATGATGCATGACCATTTAAAAAAGTGCAGGAAGACTCTAGAAAACCAAATAATTTTCATTCTGAGTTGTGAATCCTGATTTGGATAATTTGTGAATCCTTTATTTTAATATTGATGATTTATAGGATTTATAAAAGTTTAAATAGCTCAAAGATCTTGGAAAGTTGTTTTCCTTTATGATCTTAAAAGGTCTTGAAACTGTAATAGAATTATTACAGGAGGATGGCAGATTGACTGAAGATTCACAAATGGTGTGTATAGTTGGGCCATATGCCAGATAAGGTAGGAAACAGATTTCTTGTGAAATAGGAGAATTTGTTGCCTTTTGGGATATCAGATAACTATTATAAATTTGCAGAAATGTGAGTCTGTAAACCAGCTGCATGCAGAAAAGTTTGGGAAAGCAGGGAATTTGGTTTGTTTTAGTCTGTTGGTACAGCTAGGAAAGCAAAGCAACAAACGAAACGCTAATGGAAAGTAGAGAAGTACATACAGCCTGCGTGAGCTGCGTAGAGCTGAGTCACAGGCCAACTTAAGAAGAAGAAACCCACCCTCCCAAACTCGCACTTCCTATTTATAAGACAGATGTCCTGGATTCTGTACAATCTCTAACCTTAAAGCTCTACATCCAGAAAATCCAAAGAAGCTCTTTAAAAAAAGAAAACAGTCCACTATTTTAAAAGGATTTTACCTAAAATATATCAGAGTACAGAAAATTACTCAAAATAATATCAAAGACATACTGGATGAATAAAACTTGGAAATAGTGTAATTTTGTTGTCTAAATAGATAAGAATTGAATATAGAAAATGTTATATTTGAACATTTTAAGAAAAACTGATAAGCAGCTAAAACTTGCTGTAAGTCTTGGGTGTTGAGTTGTGAGACGGTGGAAGCCTTGTGGAAATCTCAGCATGAGCAAGAGTTCAGCGCCAGAGGGGCAGTCTGTAGCCATGCGTGAGAGGCAATGCTTCAATAGGCTAAGTTTCTCTGGCCTAGAAAAAGGCACAATTCAGGGCAATATGATAAAGCTCTGCAAAACCATTGCTGGCTGAAGGGGAATCCTCTTCCAGTTCAAGAATTGGGGGCCTTTTTGGTCTGGTGAGGGAACCAGACTGAAAAGAAGCAAACAGAGGTGGGTCACACAACGGGCTGTAGACCCATGAAAGTCTGTGTTGGAAGTAGCCGTTCTGGATGCCAGAGGAGTATGTAGGCTTAAGGAGATGGCTGGACAAGTTCTTCTAAGAGAACTATTAGAAATCAGTAATTAGGCAAACAAGTCCAGTAAGTCATGAGCTGAAAGTAGCTGGAGGAGCAGAGAATGTTTTGGGGGGCATAGAGAAGTGATGTGCATTCTTGCCCTGTTCTTACCTTTCCGTATGACCACCATTAAAGAAAAGATGTTGATTCTTTGGCCTGAACTGCTAAGCCATTGTTAAGTTTTATACAAAAGGCAAAGGCCTTCCCCCACTTCCCCTCCCCAACGAAGTGGATGTGTACTTAATTTGTTTCAGTATTCCTAGGCAGACTAGATGTAATTTTTGTATTCTGTGGTTACCTAAACCAGTCTGGTCGTATTCTGTGAAAGTTTTGTTCTGGCTGTAGAAATGAAAACTAAATTCATCTGCCACTACCATCCCTACGCTCATTTCTCTTGGCTCTTTTCCCTTGTTATGTCCTTTCAATTTAAATTGGGGTAACAGATATTTTTAGACCTTTTAAAATTGGAATTTACAAATTAAGCCTTTAAAATTCTTCCAGTTTCTAAGGATTCTCAGAAATAAAGTATGAATTAGAACTTCTGTTTTGGTGAGTGGCTAGAATTTAATTGCAGCGGAGATATAAAAATTGCTTAGTAAAATGTGTTAGTAAAAGGTTGACTAGCTTTATAATTAAAGAAAACGAAGCTGATATTTCTTAAACTAAGACAGATAGCTTGCCCTCAACCCCCCCCCCCCCCCCCCCCCCNACCCCCCAACTTGCAACAGCTTGTGTTTGGTAGGTAGTATAAGTCACTGAAATGCTCCTCGTATATGTGCATTGTACTTTAGCACTCCTTTTGTGGAATAGCTCCTTTGAGAATACTTCGTGGCTTTTAAGAATTTAAGGTGACTGTCCATAAACTATATTGTTCCCAGTTCATTAATATGCAATGAAATAGCTTATACATCTGTTTTTCTTTCCTCTTCCTTCTTTTCTCCATAGTTTTCATCAGTTAAAAGCACTTTTAACTGGCTCACCACTTAACACAATCACTAATGATTGAAAATTGAATCCCTTTGGAAGTATCTCCAAATAGGAATAATATTGCTTTCTTGTCAGAAATGCTTTGTAAACCCCTAAGTGTTCCCTGACTGTTACTTGCTAGACAACACTTAATCAAAATAATCAAAATACTTTCTTTCTTTATACAGTTTATTGAAGAGTTACTCAGAGAAATGCTTTTTTATAATGAACTTTCTTATTGCTTCTCCAAGGCTTGTTACTACAAACAAAACTCCATCTTTTTTTAACTGTTAGAATGAACATGAAAGCGTGCAAACATATCTGTCACATTCCTGTTTCGTTTCTTCCGAGATGTTTATCAATGTGGTGAGGACAAAGAAAGATTAAGTTCCAGCAGAGTGATTACCAGCAACTTTTTAATAATTTAGTTCTGTAGACGACAACGCACTTACAGCTCTCAAAGGACCTCTACAAATACTGTCTCATTCCAGTCTTCAGACTGGAAAAATTGTAGTGCACAGAGTGAAAGCGAGCATTGCCCAAACAAGCCCAGTCACGGCTGAGGTTCCAGCCGCCAGGTTTTCAGTCCCACTGTAAGTATTGGAGATTTCAAGGAAACTCTTTCTTTTCTCTTAGAAGTGACAATGCTGGTCCATGGCAACGTTTCAGTAGGGCGTGTTCTGCAGGCTAGCCACAACATGCTTTCTTTCTATCCAGAGTTAGTTCATTTATGAGCATAGGAAGTTCCTGAGGGATAAGTGAATGACGGTGGTGGGAAAGCAAGTAAATGTTTGTGATACATGCTGTTGTCCTCTCCCCCATCTGTTGTGTTGTGTCTCCCCATTTTTTTTTTCTTCTTATTTTTGTAAGAACTTTTAAAATGTCATATGGACATGTATATAATAGCTTTCCTAGCTTGGTGGATTTAATTTTTGTTAGCCTATTTTGGAGTTACCTAATTTGATTTGGGGTCTGCTACATTAAAAAAGGGCAAATATGTTAAATTAGTATCAAAGAGTTTTTACAATTAAAAATAGCAGAGATTATTGTTAATCAGGTAAAATCTGTCAACCTTGTCTAAGTCAGTGACCCAAGCCGTACTTCTCTATTGAAAGCAGAGACAGCTCTGCCTCCACAAAATGCCGAGAACTCCATTTCCAGTAGGGGAGGAGAAGAAATTACTTTGGACACCGTGGTTTTTACAGGCTGAGGAACTGGGGAGTCTGAGCAATCACTTTTGTTGCTCTATCCTTAGTCCTGTGCTGAAGAAAAAATGAATTTGCAGAATTTTGAAGCTGAAGTGTTTATATATCTAAAAAGGAAATTTTAGTGATAATGTAGCTCTTCAGAAAATAACACACTTTTCTAAGTTTACTCCTTCCCTTTTCCTTTGATTAAATTTTTCAACGCTGTCTTTCCACTGCTTTGCTTTCTGTTATATTACAGTCTGTGAGTAGCTTGCTTTTGTTCTACTGTGTTATGGGTTTCCTTTGCTAAATATATGATCTGAACTTAAAACCAGGGTAGAAATGTCATACTTGAAGCACTAGAGTATTGTAAGGAACTGTATGGCTACACATACAAGACGTTCAATTCTCTTTCCGTTGAATAACATAGTGTCAATGAAGCTGATGAGCGTTTTCACTTTTTTCACTACTCCCTGCAAGATAGTAGATATCTTTAGGGCAAGATGATGAAAATTTAGTAGATGCTTGACATTTCCGAAGGCAATGAAAGATTTGGAGGTTAATGTGCTGTATGAGTCCATGTTATAAATNTATAGTTGAGGTGCTCAAGGACATGGTTTTGTAGGCATAGGGGGTGTTGGGTTGACGGTTGGACTCGATGACCTTAGAGGTCTTTTCCAACCTTAATGATTCTATGATTCTATGATTCTATCTTTAATTGCCTAAAAGTCTCGGGTGGAAAACTTGACTGGCTGTAAACTTGTGAAGAGTTACTTCGAGATAAATATGTAATATTTTTAGCCAGTGCTTAATTTTTGATGAAATATATATGACTTTAACCTCAGCGCTCTTCCAGGAAACATTCCACTCATCAGCAAGGTGGTATGCAAATTTTATATTAACCTTGATTACCAAGATTATGAAAAGCCTGTAGCATTCCCCTCCCTGTCATACAGCAGGCACTGTCAGGCAGTGAAATGGAAAACACACTATTGCTAATCAGCCACCTCGGAGTGCCTGATTCGATTTTTCAGAAATACAAGATTGACTTAAATCATAGTGTGTGAATAAAGAGGTTCTGGGTGGTTCCTTTTGTCAAGATTTTTCTTTTTTAGGATTTTTGTCTATAGTTGGAAAGCATGACTACTTGTTATGTAAGAAGCTCAGATTTTGTCATATTTTTATCGGCTTCTGCAAGATCCCGCCCCTTCTAAGAAAAATTGTGAATATCATGCTATCAAGGAGCTGGCAATGACATACTCTTCCACTCGGCTCTTCTTAAAATACGTTTTTATTCACATGAAAAGTGAAATGAATGAAAGAGGGTTATGGCAGAAATCAGTGATACATGCCTGAAGTAAATGGTTAAAGGAAAGCAGAAGTTGATAGTACTTTATTTCATTATACAGGTTCTGAAAAGATTGAGTAATGAATTGTGCTCTGCTAGGGGCTTCCAGACTACCCCTAAGTGAAAGTAAATAAAAGAAAAAGTATAATAGTGCAGTATTGAATCATTATCCAAAAGTTCACTAAAATCTCTGCAATTCAAAAATTGGAAACCAATCAGCCTCCAAATTTATGGGCTTTGAAGAGTCAGGGACTTTGACTTAAAAGTCTGAACTCATCAATTCATCACTGATAAGATGTATTCTTAGGTAATTTTTTGCTGTGAAGCATGGTATGCTTCTAGATGTCTGGATTTTCCTTGCCCCACCCCCTCCCCCCCCCCCCCCCAATAATGCCTATGTTGGAAAGAAAAAATTATACTGAGAATCATGCAGCCATTTATCTTTCTTTTTGGCCTTTCCTGCATTTTATTATTTAGGGCAAGATGAAATGCTCTAGAATTTTTTTTTTTTTTTTTTTTTTTTTTGAGTCTTCATGCCATGCTACAATGCGTTGGTTGTTTTGGTGGGGTTTTTTGAATATTTTCTCTTTTTCTAATGCTAAGTGGTGAACAAGCCTGAGGCTTGCAGTAAAGTAAAAAAGGTTTTCTTCATCCAGAGTAGTATGTAATAGGAATCCCATGTTGACTGGTGATATGACCCCTTCATAGGGAAATAAATGCCTCATATCTTTATAATTCTCTCTACCCTGTATGTACTTCTTTTCTTTAGTTTAGGCTTTGTTTGAGGTGACATTGAAAAACCAACCAGAGATAGTTGCTCTGAAGGAAAAAATATTCAAAATTCAAAGACGAGGGAAGAAGTGTATCAATTGCTTTGCACTAGGATCACATTCTGATCAATTATGCAAGGTCCATGTATTTAAACACACAAACAAACCAGTATTGTGGAATTTTCCCTGTTGCCCAAAAGATATTACAAAGCATTTTAAAGACACCCCCATCCTCCTTGCCCCCTCCTGCCAGAGTGAAGTAAATCATACCCCTATTCTGGATATTCTGAAACACCATCTGAATTAGAATAATTTTCTGGCTCTAAGGTAGGGATGGGAAATTTGCACACTAGTAATTGCCCTGTGGGATGCAGGATGATGGTGCAGTTGGGCAGACAGTGCTCTGGGCTCAAAGCCAGGAACTGTTGCGTTGTAGTCTTTGCAGACGTATTATTTTCTTCGAGAGCTCTCTCTTATTCTTAGTCAGTTGTGGAGCTCCTTTGCTATTTTCTTCAAACGTCTTTATGTGCAACTCCCAGAAGGTTTAAAGAATTGGTATAAAACTTGTTGGAGTGGATTACTTCAGCAAAGTACCTTGGCTACCTAGGAGAAACCCTGTGCAATCTTGAGCCAGACTGGGTTTTTTCCTCGTTTTGTTGGATTTTGGTTTTTTTTTTGGTTGGTTTTTTGGTTTTTTTGGTCTCAGGGTCTTCTGGAGTCTTCTGCATGTGGTCCATGGGACCTTTTCATGTACCATTCACTTGCTGCAATAGGTTCTGTAGCTGGAAACCGTTTTGGTTTTAGGGTTTACAGTTGCTTGCTGAGGTTTTGTTGATGCACCCGCCAGGATTACCCCTGCCTGCATCTGAAACAAGTGACAGCAAACAGAAACCCAGCCCGTGGCTCTTCCTCTGTGTTGAGCTGGGGCCGTGCTTTAGTGCTCAACAACTGCAAGGCTGAGCAAAGAAACGTTTTCCACTCTGGTAGAGGGGGCAGGTTGCGTGGACATCCCTGCTAATGCAGAGCAGAGGAATTCATGGGGTTGTGGCGGTGTCGCTTTACTGTCCTTCTGCAGTGTGACGATCATTATCTTCACCAGAGGTAGTGGTGTGTGCGTGTTTGGTACCTGTGTGAGTGATCAACTTTTTGGCTTGGATAACAAAATTGACAATTTTGGTAAAATGTAGTCTTTGCTATGCTTGCTAGGCAATGAATTTATCTCTCAGGTTGTGCATTCTTTAGTAGGTGTTGTCTGTTGAAGAAAATAACTTGTCAATTCTTTTTTTTTTTTTTTAAACATATAAAATATTTTTTTTTATTTTATTATTGTGCTGCACGTGGCGACTGAAATTTCAATGCTGCAGGTTTTTAGTTCTTCAAATATGGGAGACATACATCTATCACCTGGAGGTAGTAGAGGTTTGCTGCTTTTTATTGAATTGTTGTGGTTTAACCCAGCAGGCAGCCAAACACCATACAGCCTCTCGCTCACTCCCTGGCCCCCCATCCAGTGGAATTGGGGAGAGTAAAATTCATGGATTGTGATAAAGACAGTTTAATAGAATAGAAAAGGAAGGGAAAATAATAATGATAATAATGATTATGATGATGATACAGTAAACGAGTTAAATGAGTGATGCACAATGCAATTGCTTACTGCCTGCCTACCGATGCCCAGCCTGTCCCCAAGCAGCGATCCCTGTTTCCGGAACCATGCCTCCTAGTTTATATACTGAGCATGACGTCATATGGTATGGAATCCCCCATTGGCCAGTTTGGGTCAGCTGTCCTGGCTGTGCGCCCTCCCAGCTTCTTGTGCACTTGGCATCTCACAGGAAGCTGAAAAGTCCTTGATTAGTGTAAGCACTACTTAGCAACAACTGAAACATCAGTGTGTTATCAACATTATTCTCATACTAAATCCAAAACACAGCATTATACCAGCTACAAGGAAGAAAATTAACAGTATCCCAGCTGAAACCAGGACATGAATGAAACCATTTACAAGCAAGGAAGGCATATTTGTTCAATTTGCATGATTTTATGATAAGCCTTAAAAAAAACCAACCCTATAATGCCTGCCTTCCCAGTGCACCTTTGAAGTTCTGGAAGAGGAATCAAATATTAGGGGTTTTGTGGTGACACTGAAGTGGTGGTGGTCTTGAGCTGTAGGACAGAACAAGAAAAGAAACAACAGAAGAAAAAGAGAAAGGAATGAATGAGAATATCCTATCTTCCAGCTGCCAAACTTCAGTGGAAAATACTTTATATCTAATGTGTGTGTGGCAACTGATTGCTGCCCTTTGGGCATGTGTTATGCTCGTGTCATGTAATGTTGGTAGGTTTGATCACTAGTTGACTTGGTTGGACCTGATTAATTTCAAAATTTGTCTTTGACTGTTTAACTTCAGAGTTGGATTTCATCTGAAAAAATGCAACACTCCCCACACACTCTCCCCAACAAGTAAAGTCCACTAACTTTGTGGACTTTAAGGCAGGAACGGAGACCGATAATCTTTCTTTTCTCTGATTTTTTTTTTTCCCCTTTCTTTCTTTTTGTGAATTTAAAGGTAGACACACATGCTCACCCTCTCACATGTAAGTGGACCCCTGTTTCTCACTCCCATCTTCTCTACCATGCTTAGGTGTTTACTGTAAACTTTCTAGCCTTCACAAAATGAATTAATAAACAGTTGCAACCTGCGTGTCTGTCTTTTTTCCCCCCTTTTTTTCTTTTGAGTTGTACTATCTTTTGTATCAAATGTAAGTCCACCCTTGTGTGTCTGTATTGCTGATTGGTTCACTCTTTCAGAGGTTTTGTAGTTTAAAAAAAAAAAAAAAAAGAATCAATTTCAGCTAGTGATGCGCTTGAATTGCCATGTTGAACTTTGATGAATTGAACTTTGGCGTTTCCCTAATTCTGGTTCATTGCGGTGCAGCCACTGTGCCGCGTGTCTGGAGAGGAAGCCAAGGAGCACTGAGGTCCTCCCTTAATCTCAGACTTGTCTTCAGAAGGGCAGGGAGGGCGGCAGCACTGTGGTCCTTGCTTCCCTCTCCTGCTGCACCCGTGGTTGCAGGCATGAGGACTGTGACACTGGTTCTCCCCCTGCCACCGCCCCTTTTCCAGCTTCCCAGCTGCTGCTCTTGGAAAGGGTCTAGGGGAGGCCGGTGTTGGTCTTCCCTCTGCACTGGCGCAGGTCCCTTCCCTGCTGTGTGATCGCAGGCTTCCAGTGTGATATTTGGTCTTCTCCTTTGGCAGAGTGAATATATGCTGCCCTTTACACTACACTTGTATTTGGGAAGAAGACGCAAACCCAAAGAACATCATGTTTCTTAAAAATAAATAAACCAATAAATAATAATAGTGAATAATAATTCCACCAACAAAACAAACCCACTTCCCTTTTTCCGTAATGGTAAGCCAAGGGGACAGTTCCTGTTACTATGTTTCCAGTGTTTTTTAATGTAAACCTTAGAAGTGGGGTAACAATCTGTTGTTTGGTTTTCTACTGCTCTTAATGAGAGAAGAGTGAGCCTACCATGTTGAAGAAATTCCTCTCCTATATGAACTGAATTATTAAACTCTTTTGTAATGTACTGAAAATTGTGATGTTATCAGTGTGGTGATGTGGTTTTTTGATACAATCAAAAAAAAAGCTAAAATGTTGAAATATCAAACAGCTTGCAATGCATTGCTGTCAAATTTGCAGGTTATAAAAGAACACTTTCTGTCATTGATCAGGAGATCGATTGGTTTTTTGTGCAACTTAACATAGAAATCATGGAACAAAGCTGGAATTTGCTTGGTTGGCATGTTTCTATTTTAACCAAAAATGGCAAACACCAAATGTGATGATGGGTGTATGTGTGATGGGGTTTGTTTGTATATGGGCATGTGTTTATGTGTGCCTAGGGTTGGCGGTTTTTGCTTTTTGTTTTGATAAGGATAAAAATGAACCCTAAAGTAAAGCATCATCTTTGGTCCTGGATGTAATTATGAGATCTTAACACTATATGTATTTGAACAAAGAAAGGGAATACAGTTTAACAGCAGTTGTCTGGTTTAACAGCAGCTGTCTGGTTTTCCATAAAAAAGCTGGAACATCATATATATGCTTATCTCTGTAGCATTGAATTCAGTCTGAATTACATTACTCAAGTGTTGATTTATTACTAATTTGTCCAAAGTATAACATATAGTATAGCCAGTAATTTTCAAAAGGCTATGTGAGTAGTTTTAGTTGTATGTTTGCCTTGATTCAGAAATCCTAGTGAAATAGAACATGGCATGCATTTTAATATATTATTTGTTTACATATGTTAGATAAATATTGCATAGCATGTTGAAACATAAAAATGTGTTAAGTGGGTATTTTGTCACAACAAAACAGTTAAACTAGACACATACGCTTTCTTTGGCTGCAGCTTTACAGAACCATCAGTTAGGTTCAATATATTTGATAGAAGAACTGCCACCCAAATTAGAAAGGGGTTGGGTTTTTTTTTTTTTTCAAAATTGTAACAGTAGAGCTTTCATTTTCCATACATTTACTTTTTTCCTCTTTTTTTTTTTTCTTTTTCTTCTTTTTTTGTCTTGTCAAGGGTATTGTGTGTGGTAAGATAGTACTGAAAAATGTGCATGCTTCAGGACCTTGTTGACTCTGGTAGATCTGTAATGGGGAAATCTGCTGAAATACAGTTGTCTTCATGTTTCTACTTCTAAAGTTAGAGAGCGTTTTATTTTGAGCATATGTATGTCTTGCTCATTCTCAGAAAGGAGTGGCAGGATCAGTAGTACAGGCAATAAGCTTAATTTCTTTGTCTGTGAATCTGAAAATGTCAGGTAATCCAGGTACAGATATTCATAACAACCACATTGAGGGTTATAATTTTACTCAGAAGTAAAGTCATGACGAAGGTAAGTGATTTTCTTCTCCAGTTTAATTAGATTGTTAATTAAATTGGGAAAACTAGCTTGTCCTTTTTTAAACACATAGTAACTTTGCTACAGTAAGTCTACTGTAGTGTAAAAACCGGTTCTGTAAGTGCTGTGTATGGCCGAGCCTGCAGAGCAGTTTTCCTGCTAGAGAACACTTCCAACGCGAACTCTGCGGAAACCACCTTGGTAGCTTCACGTAACAGGCAAGGTTTGGCTAACGCATTCAAAATCCTTATGCTTTCACAACAATCTTTTCTGACAAGTTTGAGGGAAAAATACTTTGGGTTGAGCCAGGATGGGGGCAAAGCACAGCACATGACAAATAATTTAGTTGAGTCGTTTTGCACTGCTGACTCTTTCCCTCGGTGCTCTTTGGCTTCCTACCTGAGCAGGTTCTTGCTATGTCAGTGAAAAAAAAAATCCAATAAATCATAATAATTAAACCCCAAAAAATCGCAAGCCCCCCACAACAAAGTCTAACCAAACCACACAGCAAAAATAAAGTCTTTGCATGCAAGGCTGGTGAGTTGCCTAGGGTCACTGAAGAGTGTGACGCTTCCCTGGGTGGGTGTGGGAGGGCGGGCAGGGTTACGTAGCTGGGGGCAACAGGGGGAAGCGAGGGAGCAGTTTGGGGACAAGGAGGCTCTGGCACTTTTTAGCCCATAGGTCAGCGTGGAGCTGCCTTTGATGCTGTGACCTGCGCTTGCTTAACCAGGGCTGCGGCAAAACTACCTGCGACTTGCAACTTGATGCTGCGCTATTGATTTGTGGGGAAACAAAAGGCTTTATTTCTATTTAAGATTTGGGAGGTTGTTTTTTCAGGGTGGTTGGTAGAAAAGCTTGCGCCAGCACTGTTTTAAGGCTTTACTTTACTTTAGGGAGGTCTCCACCCTTCGTGTTCGGGCAGGGAATTCTCTCAACCTGTAACAAATGCAAACTGCTGTAGGGCCTTTTACTCAGAAGTCTGCAGGAGGACGTGGAAGGGATAAATCGCAGGGAAGGCTCCAAATGCGAGCATCAGCAGAGCACAAGCTGCTGGAGTAGTCACCACCAGAAGGCAAAGGTGGGGAGGACGGTGGAAAGTTGTCGCCTCAGCTGCAACTTCCCCAAGCTGGGACATCAATAACAGGCAACCAATCTTTCTGGAGGCATTATTTAACGGCCAGTTAAATTGCCTCTGGAGCACTGATGGCCCCGAGAAGTGAATGCATGAGTATTTCTAGGGAGAATTTATTTTTGGCAAAAATTTTTAGTGATTAGATATTTGCTTTCAGAAAATGTATGTCAAAATGAGAGTAGGATCTGCTCCCTTAAGTGGAGTCTACGTGTTTAGTGTGTTTATTTGCCTAAAATATGGTTTTGTGATTAATGGTGTTTTTTTTTTTTTTTTAAATCATAACAAAAAATCAAGTACAGTTTTCATGAAAATGGAAAACCAGGTCAATTTCAAACTGTATAAATTGGAAAGTTTAATAATCTGAATATTGTTTGGTAGAGTCAATGTGTTCCAGAGTGAGAAGAGGGCCAGGTACTTCATGCCTCCGAAGATCATGTAGGGGAGGTGTGCAGCTGCAAATGGAACTTGTTGTGTAAAAGCCTTAAGCCAAAATTATTTCCTCCGGCCCCCCCTCCCTCCCGCCCCACAGCACTTCTCTGGAAGTGCTAGATGAAACTAAAGCTGAACATCTGAAAAATGATCCAAGAAAACTTATCAAGTATTGAAGATGAACTTCTGATTTTCCATTGATATCACTCGTATAGTTTAAAATCAGATTAATTTATTAAACATGATGACACAGTTTGTGTTTAAGTTAAAATGTGGCTTCATTTGACTGCTTCACTTTCATTAGTTCAATTACTGTAATTTTAAATGTAGTAAATTTTCATGGTGTACAAAGGAGCCTTATAGCAGATCTTAATTGCTGTTGTAAGTTCTTTGGTTTCTTATAAATATTGTGATTCCAGTTGATAAGTAATTTTTACCTATGTTGTTTAATGTTGAGGTTTTTCCAGGTGGTTCCTCCTTTAGTTCCACAGTGATGATATTTAAGATATAATTAAAGTTAACAATTTAGGGCTGTAGGAGCTGTTTTATCTCTGCTCTAATATAGTTACAAAATGAAGTTGGCCGTGTAAGAGAATAGGAATAAAATTCGGTTGCAAAACTGATACAGATTGCCTGCAGAAATATACTAAGTATTCAGGAAAGAAAGTAGAATTTTTTGGGTACAATATTTTCAAATAAATTTTATTTTCAAATAAATCATGAAGAAAGGGAGCTGAATGAGACTGTAGTCTGTAGGATGCTGTTCTGGTATAAAATTTTTCAGGAAGGGATTGATATTCTTCTGACATTCTCCAGGGATACTTTTCACACAGCCTATTTAAAATAAAGCTGGGATCTGCGGGTTTTATTAGTAAATCCAGATGTGGCTATTAGTGGGCTTTAACATGTTTTCACTTATTGTTGTTTCTTTTGCTAGCTAATGTACTTAAGCTTTGATTTTCTTAGTATTAGGGAAATGTTTCAAGTGGCTGCCATTGAATGCAAGTTCCCACACAGCAGTTGGAATGGTATTTCCTATATACTCACTTTTATTGGCATGGCAGGTAGCATTTAAAGATGGTGGTTTAGTTTCTCTTTCAGGTTTCCTTGCCCAAATCAAGTAAAAAGGAAAAATACCCCCTCTCTTCCATCCCCTGATCGTGAGTTGCTTTGTTCTCTCTTCTCTTTCATCGTGCTTGGTGATAGCTTCATAGGCAGCATGAGACACCTCTTCTGCCAAATTATGGGAGATTCAAACTTCTGGCGACTTTCTTCTACCTTGTCTTCCTCATCATCATCTACTGAATTTGCAAATTCATCACCCATATTACAGCATTCAGTATTTTCGTTATACAAATGAATCTTTGCTATTTTTCTCAAAGGAGTAATTTGTTCCTTCAGACCCATTTCCTTTCTTGCAAATGAGCTGTTGGTATTTTGCTAGTTGTAAGCTGTCTTTTCTAAGAATGATTGATATTGAGCCAATATGCTACAGCTGGTGCAGACCAAGGAAAACAGTGGGCCTGAAAACAAGTAACAGCAACCCAGTTTGAACATGAATTGGTCTGTCTCTTCTGGTTAGCTGCAGCATCTCAGGCCATGCATTTCTTGAAGTGAAATGTAAACTTTTTTTAAGAACTGGTCCTTGATAGCTGTTTTAGATATTTTGTGCACCATTAATCTTTGTCATGTCTTGCAGACAGGTATCCATCACTGAAATCAGCCCTTTAAGAGTGTTTGGTAATACAGATTCAACATCTGTGTGCATCACTGCAGCAGCTCAGATTGTCAGAAAAGAGGATGAGGTCTGTTAAGTGAGCAGGATAATCTAAAATTAAAGATGATTTGTGTGGGGTGTGTTAAAAGTGATCTATAGGTACCTTCCCAGTGAAATCAAACCTGACAACTTGGGTGTACGTAAACCCAGATCAGGAATAAATTGCTGTCGGAATAGAGTGCAGCATGACTGCCAACAGACAATTACAGTCTTACAGTGGGACTGCAAGTTCAAGAAGTCCCCAAAGTCCGTTGTGCTAACCACGTTCAGCCTCTCATGTTCAAATTTGTAATACAGTCAGCAGTTCCTATTGGCTTAGCATCACAGTGGAGACGGAGACATGGTTCGTGCTATGCATCTTAGTCCATCAAAGGACTCAAATACAGATGCAGTGAGCGCAATGCACAGCTGGAGAATAAAGGGATTATTCATAATACTAAGGCAACCTGCATGCTGAAGATTTTTGATAGACACAGTGTTAACTTAGCATGCATTTTCATACAGTAAACAATGAGAATTAATGAGATATTTTACTTGAAAATAATGTGATGAGTATATTTTGTATGTTCAGCTGCTGTGTGGAGCTGGAGTCCGTGGAACTAATACTAATACTGCCATATGTAATGTCAGTTAGCAGCTCTGGGGCTTAACTGTTTTTTTTTTTTTTGGTGTCTTCAGTGATTGTTTTGTAATACAAGAATTAAAAAAAAAGTTCAATGATATTTGTTTGCATTAATCTACTACTGTAATTTCCCCAATTATGAACACTGGAGACAAACTTAGTTCACACTTAGCAGGTATATGCTTTAAACCACTCTATATTCTGGTATTCCTATGTGCCTTTTGAACACACTCTTGTTAAAAATAGTTAGTATCCTGGTTCATATAGGGCTTTTCTGGGCTGACTTTACGAGTCAGGGCTGTATTGACTTGCTTTTGCTTGGGATGAGCCTACCTCAGCAGTGCCCTGTGCGTTGTGGGTTTTGTTGTTGTTCTTGCTGAACGGCAATTTCAGGAGAAAACGGAAAAATTCTCACAAGGCTGCAATTGCCATCTTTCATCTTAAAATCACTTCCACCAGAAAGAAAAGATCATTACACTCAGGGTGTAGTTAGAGGTAGTGTACTATCATGTCATCTTAGTTCAGATTATTTTCATTTATTCAAGAGGCCAAGGCAGGAAGGATCCAAGATGACAGTGGTGCTAAACTGAGCTCATCGAAGCTGCGAAGGTTTTACAGTTTGTCTGCCAAAGAGGCAGCTGAACAATAGTGAAAAAGCAATTACTTTTCTCAAGATAAAAGAACTTTTTGATAGAGGTGTGATTTTTTTCAATATGTTTAATCCAACTTCCTAAATTAATATGAAACATAACAGTAAAAAGGTTCTGTATCTGTCCATGTAGCTACACTTGTTAGACATGTAATTTCTTCTTCTCCCTCCGATTTCTGAAGGACAAGGCCGTGCTGGCAGAATCTGCATTGTGAGTACATAAGTAGACCCTATTATGATGAATGGTGTGGATTGTTTTATAGTTAGTTATTCATAAGCACCTGCTACTGAATAGTTCTTTATTTGGGTATTCTCATTTCAAAATATCATATTTCTGTGCACTCTTAACTACTGGGTGTATAAGAATGCCCTCACCTTGGACTTGTTCATGAACAGCTGTACTGAGTAACTGCATGTAGACAAGACTGTAATCTTTCCCGATGAGTATAAATACATATTTATCCAAGTAGCTGAAGCTGTTAACAGATGGCAGATGGAAGTAAAAAACATATTGTGTGCACTGCTCCTTCTTTCTGCATTCTTCCCTCCTCCTCTATTTGGGGAAACCAGAGAGAGAATTATCATGTGTTCTTGAAAAGTGGATATAACTGCTCTGCCAATGAGCTTTCAAACACTCCGCTTCCAACAAAAGAGTTTTAATGTTCTCATGCCTTTGCAGAGTTGGAAAATGTTAAATAACAGTTCTGAAAAAAACATCATAGCAACTCGTTGTCATCTATTTAGAGCAGAACATAGATATTTGCAAGACAGAATGTCAATCAGGATTTGAAATTTATTTTTTTTGTCCATTTGAATAGAGAAGTACTTAGTTCTGCTGATGTTATAAAGATCTTGAAATACTTAACTTACTGTGCAGAAACAGTGATTTTTAAACAATTTTGAGGGAGTTAGGGAATCTTGAACACCTAATTACATTTGTAAGAAGGTGAGGGAAAACGTTCCTTCCTTGAAGGGTATTGAGCAGTACACCTCCTCCTTAGTTATTCTGCCCAAAGGGTCATTATTCTGTACATTGCAGCAATTGAATGAAATCCTTTACAATTTTGGAAGCTTGCTTGGTTTTTTTTTGTTTTTGAAGAATATCTAAGGCCATTGGTCATTTGGAAGTATAAGTGCTTCTTTTTTGATAAGAAATATTTGGGAGGGATTAAGTGTGACAGTAATTTGAGAAGACAGATACTTCTGATGTTTATTGCCATCTCGTTAAGTTAGTGTGAGCTGCAGTTACTCTTAAGCAACTTGCATAGGGTTAGCTGTCAGAGGTGAGGTTACAGAACCCTGTGGCTTCCATGTAATTTTTATTTTTCTATTTCACTGAGGATTCGTTGGCTTTTTCTGAAGTGTTTCAGTTTTATATTACCTTATTATTCTCTCCCCATGATAACTCTTTTTTCATTTGAAGATAGGGTTAACAGTGGGTTTAGCATACGGTACTGGATAAAAATGGTAGGAAACATTCAATGATTTCTCTCTTCAGCTTCTTGCCTGAATTACAGCACATCTACAGACAAGTAACTCTTTATTTTTTTTTCCATTAGAAGACTTCATTCACCCACTTTGCTCATCTAAAGAGCAGGAAACCTTGTGGGTAGGATCTACAGGAGAGCAGAACAGACAGATTAAAACTGTCAGAAGACTGATGTTTGGAAATTCCAGGAACTGCGGTTTGAACTGGAGACAATAAAATAACTTCACGTACTGAAGGAGTAGGAACGCCCTTGGGTCATGGTTGTAAAATTAGGCAGTCAAGCCTGCCTGCAGTTTCACACGAGTTTATGAACGTGTTCCCCTCTCCACCGTCCCTAGTGTGGGTCAGCCAGAATCTCCTTGGCCGCAGACAGCTTCCCAGTGTTTAGTAGGGGAAATGGTGCCGGCTCACAGGAAAGTATGAAGCTGCTTTGTCTGTGATTTCAGTTTTGTTAGTGCCCTGAGAAGGTGAAATTGTTAGAGTTCTAATTTATTTAACGTAGTTGGTTCCTTCATGTGTAGACCTGTATTGCGTGAACGTTGGAAGGAGGCAGGGTTGGAGGAGAGGCGAGGGCACTTTTGCCAGCCCTGGAGCCCCAGGAGGGTCTCTCCCCTGTTTGTGGCTGTGCAGGGCCACTGCTCACACTCTGCACACTTTGGGACTCATTGGACCAACCAGCTGGTTTAACCCAATAGCCTGGCAAAAAAATCTAACGCCGCAATGAAAGTCAGTAGAGCAGAGTTGAGTTTGGCTTCTGGAAGGATCTGATGAGCTTTGATGCTGGTAGAAGGCAGGGCATGGACTATGCAAGGCAGGAACAAGAGGGAAACCTGCCCTTACTGATGGGAAAGTGCTAATAGGGTCAGCTGCTTGTTAAAATGTTGCCAAAGCTATCCAAATGTCAGGAAAGTAATCTTTTTTCGTCTTTGAAGCTTGTGTGTTAAAATTTATTAGCCCATTTCAAACATTTACTTTTACCTATCTATGAATCCCAAGTGTTTCTTAACATGACCAAAAGCTGAAAATTAAATGGTTGCAATACAGACACTTGTTAAAAAACAAATAGATGAAGGATCTGAAAATAACCCTATGAATAGCATCTATTTTGGCTAGTACTTCTTTACAGTGTTTTTGGAACAGGTAGGGATGTGTTCTTGGGGTTCTGAAAGAAAACAAAATGCTATTTCATGGGTTTATATATTGAAAACCGAGCATTCTGTGTTAACTTTATTTAAAAAAAAAAAAGTCACTTGTTATGTGTGCTGTGTCACAGAGATCCCTTTAATCAATCAGTGTCAGTCACTGTTTACTTTCAAAACCTTGCTCACTGTTTAAATGGGCTTCCCTTTGCAGTTTGACTGGTTACTCTCAAAAAATTTCATTTAAATCTGCTGGGTCAAATTGATACCAAATTGTATATATTGGTCTGGAAAAATAATTTTTGCTGTATGTTGTATCATTGTTTCTAAATATAGTCTTCACTTTCATGCTCAAATTTTTATCATTCAGAGTACTATTACCTAGTGACTACCCTAATAGTAACCACTACTATCGAAAGATGGTTATTTAAAAAAAAAATTAATTATTTAAACTATTTTTAAAAACATGAAAACCCTTAAAAGCATTTCAAAGTAGTACTTACCATGTAGTAAAGATGGGAAAGCTGATACAGAATAAGCTATAATTAACAGCTGCTTCTGTAAGTTTTCAAAAGACAACTTCAAGTATGTTTTTCATATTAGAATGTAAAGAGAGACAACTCGCAATGATGAAGCCAATTTGTTAAATATGGGGAAATTGCATTCCTATTCTTTGAAGAATACTTGAAGGATTAAAAACTGGAGTTTTGCACTAGACAGTTTTGTCTTGCTTGTGGTAGATAAGATGTCAAGTCCATACTTTAGTTTAAACTTCACTTGTGATTCAAGGAATGTTAGAGAATAAAACAACTGAAAAGCAGCTTCTCTTGGGACCTTTCAAAGAAGTTTATTATTAGCTACTGTATCTAATGACCTTTTATCATTGTGGCCTATTATGATACCTTCTCAGTGCACAGCAGTTTTTATTTTGCTTCCAGCCATATTATAATAATCTTTGTCATAGCAACCAAGTCTTACAATGTTTGGTTGCTAAGGGTTTTGTTAAAATGAAGATAAAGTACACTTAATCAGGGAATTACTTTTTTTTTGTTAAAATGAAGGCAAAGTACACTTAATTGGTGATTTTTTTTTTTAATTAGTGACTTTACATGAGAATGGGTTTTTTTCCCTGAGTCTTCTGACAAGTTCAGAATCTCCTATTCTGCTGAATCTGTAGGTTCATTTCTACTTTTTATTTCCTTTAGTAAAGTTTTAATAAAGGGTAAGATATACAGAACAGGAAAAAAATTCAACTCTTTAAGAAATATTCCTGTAATACTCTGTCCTTATGGAGATATTGGAAGAATCTTTTGCTCCTAAGCCAGTAAGTCACCGAAGAAGTGTAACTGGGTGCAGGGGTTCTGCACCAGTTTGTTCACAGGGAAGCATTAGGCTCTTAAAAAACTCAGTCAGCTCCATAAAAGCATTAAAATTGTGATTTTTCAGAGAAGCCCCCCCAAAACGTGAAAGACATAGTGAACCTGATTTGGAGAAATGCTATCCTAGGATTCCTGACCTGGCCAGGATGGTTACTGTTGATGGGATATACTAAGCCAGTAATACTGGTTGGTGGGGTAAATATTAAGGTGTAATGTGGAGAGTAAGGTTTCATTTCTATGAATGGTTATTCCTTGAGGTAACCAATTGGGAAACCTACCAAAGAGAAACTTCTGTCTAGCAGAGGAAAATTCACGTTATGATTATCTCCATAGCTATTCCATGGGAGTGATCCTGTTGCATTGCATAGGAGCAGTCTCACAGGAGTGAGAAAAATACATTGAAAGGAGCAACTGAAAGGTTAAAGCAATTGCAGGTAACATGGAACAACCCTCCTGTGTCATAGGGTGAGGAAGAATAAATGTAAGAGGACCAAGAATATCCCAACACCACTAAAACCAAAAGCTGCAGAGTGAAAGTGACTATTACAAGGAAGAGGACATCTTTTAAACAGTGCAAGTCATATCCTAATGACAGTAATAAGAAAGGGAGTGAGAATGTAAAACAGTAATACACCAGGCCCAAAACATTAATGACTGAAATAAAAATAAAACCACTTCACCCCCTCTTCCTCCTGTCCCCCAGCTTTTGTTGCTGAGCACGAAGTCATATGATGTGAGATATACCTTTGGTCAGCTGGGATCAGCTGTCCTGGTCATGTCCCCTCCAAACCTCAGGCTACTCGCTGGTGGGGCAGTGTGAGAAGCAGAAAGCCTTGATGCTGTGCAAGCACTGCTCAGCAATAGCTAAAACATCCCTGTGTTATCAACGCTGCTTTGATTACAAATCCAAAATGCAGCACCATATGAGCTGCTATGAAGAAAAATAACTCCATCCTCACCAAAGCCAGTACAAATAGTTAAGACCTGAATTAAGGGTACAAAAATGGAGTATACGGAAGTCTTCATCCACTTTATGGAAATAAGTTATTCCTCATAGATCCTTGATTTCCTAGAAAAGCATTGTGTGAGGAAATGTGTAAGGATGATTCACTTGATATTTTTGGGGATTTGACATGAAAAGTTTTGACTAAAGGTTCTTTGCCAAGGCTTAAATTTGCTTGTGAAATATGTCAAAAAGACAACTTACAGGTCAGTTGCCTATAAAATAGGAAATTATGGGTAGGAGTAAAATTTGTGGTCACAGGTTGGGAAACTGAGAGAAAAGCTGATACTGGAGTTTTGAATACTTTTCTTCTAGAAGCCATGCAGTTCATCATCTTCACAAATTAATTAGAAAAAGGATGGTTAAGCAAGTGGTAATCTTTTACAGATCATTCAAAATTATTTTGGATAGTCAAAACTAAAATTGTCTACATAGATATGCAAAAGAGTCTCTTCCAGGACAAGAGGGAGCCAAATGAACTTAATAATAAAAATATTACAGAATAAATGATGGGTTTGAGGGGGAATTCCAATTAATAATTTGTATTTCATGATGATCATGGATGATGGCGAAGAAATTGTTGCCAAGAGGAAAGAGATATTGGAGTCATTGTGGATAGTTCTGTGAAATCTCATTGCTCAAAAAGATAATCACAAAGAAAAATAGAACATTAGGAGTTGCTAGGAGAGCAATAATATGTGAAGAATGAAGCACAAAGCATTATGGGTATAGTTCCAATACCATCAGGTTTTGACTATTCTGAAACAGTGCCTGCCATACAGTTAAGTAAACTGTGTTGTTTGTTTTTTTTTTTAAAAACCCAAACAACAACAAACAACCCCCCCCCCCCCCCCAAAAAAAAAAAAAATGGAGGGGCAACTGAATGAAGAAAAACAACTCCCCAAACTTTCAGCATAAGAAAAGATCCTTAAAGAGCAGGAAATATGGTGAATATATGATTTCATGAAATGTATTTGTCATACCCTTTTCTCCAATTGTTATTTTCTTACTGTTTATGGTACATCAGGTAAACTATAAATACTTTTTTGGTGTAGTAGTATAAAATATAGAACAATTTCATTCAAGTTTCTTTTTTCTGTTTTGTATTTGATAACTTTAACAACAGTTGATTGACTCATGGGTTTATGAATAAATGTAAAGTTCATTGAAGTGTAAAGAGCAATGTTAGAATTATATTTCATTTTGGAACTCACATTTTGACAATGAAAAGGATATTTTGGGTCAAAATACAAGAATTTTGGAGCTTCTGCTTTGGAGAATACATAATAGGACACCATCTTTTATAAACTTCTGACATCCTTACAGAGGCAAGAGAGACCAATGCCATAGGTATTCAAGTGATACAAATGAGAACAATTTAGTGCACTTTTTTGATTTTAAGCCATGTAGAGGAAAGGCAAAGTTGTCTACTCTCAACCTATTCAACTTTCAAATACTTCAGAATAAATTCTAAAGGGGTCTTCATATATCAAACGCTATCCATGTTCTGAGTGTCATCCTCTCTTCCTAACTTTTTTCTTTAGTACATTAACAAAGATGTCCTCTTGAGGACTGTAGTTTTTGGTCTTCTATTTTAACCATCTTTGACCATGAAAGGGAAAGCGATAAAATGGTGGTTCCCATCATTTAGTGTCCCATAAGTAATCATACTGAGAAGGAAAAAAATGTATAGATATCATAAACTTTTCTCACTGTCATCTTGTTGACAGCATTTTCTGGCTAAGGAAACATTAGCTATAAGATGGAAACCACTGAACTGCTGCTTAAAAGGGCAAATGTTACTTAAAAATTTAATAGAGCTTTGGGATCTCTCTTCCTAATAAACAGAAATTTTTACATGACAGGTTTCCTTTTTCTTGTGGGTAAAATTGGATTCTGACCCTCTCCTCCTCTTTCTGTGACTGGCTTTCATGAAGTATATGTGTATGTAGATAAGCATATAGATATATAGCATGCTTTCCAAAAGTATGTGGAAAAGCAAGCTGCAAGCAAGCCAAGTAGATAGAAGTATCTGAAGTACTTAGTGTTGACCTTGAATCTACTGCCTAAAGGATGTTAAAGAGAAGGTGGAGCTGTATTTTTCTGAGAGGTGCACAGTCAAAGGATAAGAGGCAGCATTATGAATTTCTGTTTGGATGTAAGGAAACAACCCCCCCCCCCACTGGAGTGAGTAGGCTGGAGTGGCCATGGAGTATCTCCCAAAACTTGATTGCATAATCAGGTTGCTCATGGCCTTAACTTTGAAGTTGGCTTGCTTTGAGCGGGTGGTTGGACTAGATACCTTCCAACCTAAATTGTTCTATGAATCCATAGAAACAAGTCTACTTAAGCACCTTTACCTGAGCTTTTTTTATTGGAGGAGGCAGTGACATATGAAATGGTAATCCTGGAAGTACTGTGTTCTTATAGAATATTCTTAATTAAGGAAGGTCTTGGATATTCAAAAGCAACTATGATTTGGATTTAGAAGCATTTGGAAGTGTGTGTTTTCACTCTTACGCCCTTTCATGGACAGAGTTTGCAGGTGGATTGATAATTCTCTATTTTGTCCCAGCATTTCATGTATGGAGCCTCATGCACCGCTGCTGGAGTCACCCAAGGGCAACTATTTGCTGCAGAAAATTTTGGCTGCTCAGTGTTGGGTGAACTGGAAAGGGGAGGCTCATACAGGGCATTATAGTTGGGAGCAGTGGAGCAAATCTTCATGAAATGATTACATACAGAAATAATCCCGTTTATTTTGTTATGGGACTGTGTTAGCATCAGAATGATTCAGTTCTAGACTTGTGTTACATTCATGCCAACATTTGTATGTTTAACTTTATTCGTTTGCCAGTCTGCACTTTGCACACCATCCTGACTGTACGGGTGGAGACATATTTCAGAAGCACAGCTAGTCCTGTAAAAGCAAGAGGCAACTCTCAACACCTGGACAAAAACAACTGCTCTTACCTGCAGGGGAAGGACTCAGAGCTTTCAAGGCAGCTTTCAGGGAAGAAGGAATGAATGAGTTCCTCACTTGCATGATGGATTGGAAAATAGACAGGCATGAAGAACATAATGAATGCCAAAAAAATTTCTTTATATATGGAATGTAAAATTGAAAAAGAGGTGTAAAGCACTAGCTGTCTCTGAAAAAGTAGTCGTTTACAACAAGTATGTTTGAATTGAGCACTGTATGAGGTTGCAGAGCCTAAGCTGTGTGTGATCTTCGTGGGTGGGCTGAAAACAGAAATGCTAGGCAGTGCTTTTTGCAGTCATTGACATGTGATGGCTCTTTGATTTATATAAAATAGATTTATATTTTATTGATTCATAGCCGATTCATTTTGTTATAGCAGCAAGCAGCATATTTACAAAGTGAAAATATGTAACGTAAAAGACAGTGAATCAAAAGAAGCATTACACAAATGTGAGCAGCCTGATATTGCAAAGTAAAGACAGAAACAAACAAAACAATGCCAGTAAACTAAACACTAATTTGTTTGCTTGCAGTATATTCTGCAGGGTACATATTGGACCTTCTTAGTTAAGGAGGAATAATTCTGGGTAGGTGGTACTCCAAACAGATTATGAACTATTCTTTAAAAAATATGATTCTGAGATTTAAAACCAATAGGAAAACCAACAACTTAAGACTTTAGTCAGTTAACTGATAATGTGGTCATTAATATGTATATGTATATTTATAGCACTGTAAGAGCTGTATCACTTATAGGTAAGTGTTACCAGATAAAATAATTGCTTTCTTAGATGCAGGCCTTGTGAATTCTTTTATGATAAAAATACTCTTTATTTTCAAGAATAATTGTGTACTTCTGGTAAAATAGGTGATCTGGTGCATCAAGCGTGAATTTTTTTAAAGATTTTTACTTGGGCTCCGCTTCTGAAAAGCTTTACATCAATGTGATTGCTTTCAATTTTTCATCTTTTCTAGCCGTTTTTTTTTTTTTAAATACCTTGATAGTGATTATTGTGAAGTTCTGTAAATCTTTTCAGACTACACAATTTTACTCATAGTAGTCCCTAACCCAATAACTGTGGCAGTTAGGTTTTAATTTTACATGGGAGAAATTCTCACTAGAGAAGAGCCTAGGGGCGGCACGCCACTGTCGGGGCAGAAATCGGTAGCCCAGCTCAAGTGCATCTACACCAGTGCACGCAGCATGGGCAGCAAATAGGACGAGCTGGAAGACATTGTCCAGTGGGATAGTTATGAGTTAGTTGCCATCATGGAAATGTG
>VZTQ01007101.1:145561-246049 GCA_013400755.1 Pelecanoides urinatrix | reverse complement strand
CCTTCGCCTCGGTGGCTTCGAAACTTATGATCTTTTACATTTTTATAATTAAAGCAGAAGAAAACTTAGGCTTTTTAAAAGCACTTTGATCTGAATTAAGGTTCCAGTGCCAAAAAAGTAATTTAAATGCTGCATGGCTGTATAAATAAAGCTTGCTGAAAGAAAAAGTACTAAGAGAATGATGAAAAAATTTAATCAAATAAAATAGCATTTTTGAGTGTAGCAGCTTTCATTTTGTAGCACAAACGGTTCTTTATAGATTCTTTGTAACACCAGTATACTTGAATGAATTTTCTATTTGTGTGAAAAGACATAGCTGTATGTTCTATTCCGTTTCGCAGCATATTACTCATCTCTTGTATGTAAATCACTTGCTTGTTAAAAATGGTAGTATTTCTCTTTAATAAACATCTGTCTTTGGAGAGTTCTCAAGATGCACTTTTTTTTACAAGACTAAAGACTTAAGTATGGGGAAAGGCCACAAAGAAAATAGCTCCTCACATTATTGGCCTATGCAAAAAAAGGAAAACCCAAGCTGGATCACCCCATAGTACCGTCTACGCTGCTGTTTGCTGCCAGACACGTTCATGCTCTTCCTGGGCTTTGAAAGGATTGCTGAAAGCAGCTCTGCACCAGAGCTGTGCAGCTTCAGCTAGCGTTATGGAGCATTATGGTTGTGGTGATGTGGCTTGCAGAGTATCGCTGGCAGGTGGAGCCTGAGATGAAAGCCTTCTCCACCCAAATGGGCTTGGGGCTGTGTGTCTGGATGTGCCCAGAGCTACTGTGCAAGTCATTACATCCCGTACTGCCTCCGTTTCCTCTCCCTGTTTCTGCTCATAATGTGATTGCAAGCTCTCGGCAGCCAAAACCGCATCTTTAGTAGGTCTGTTGCATTTGGTGGGTTCAGCGTGGCTTGAGCCTTGATAACGGCATCTGGCTGTGGGCATCTGGCTATTTTAAAATGATGGTTTGGGCTTAAAGAAGGGAAGTTTAATGGAAGGTGCTTTATATACTTTCCTCTTTCCATAGAATTGCTGGATGTGCAGATGCTGTTTAGCCAGAGCAGGCTGGTCATGGTTTCTCTTGAGTGTGATCTGCTACAGCATTGTACTTGTTTTTAATAAAAAAGGGTCTCACTAACTGTTTTGATTAATGTTGTATCAGTAGGTTTGCATTCAGAGCAGAACCCTGAATTACCCTGGTTTATGATGGATTTAGGTACTTGGAGCTTCTCGCCTGACTGATATAGGGTTAAAAGCAAAAGGAAGGATTGAATGTCCAGGGAGCAGGAAGCTGGTTGGTCCTCTGGAATTTAGAGCCTGCTTCTAGCACTTGACAAAGGAAGTAATGTGAGGATATTAATGAAAAAGTTGATGTTTATAAGCAAACAAAACTGATTTGCTGAGGCACAGTAAACCTGTGAGAGATTTTGCAGGAAACTCTTCTCCTCTAGGGGACAGTCAGCTCTTTCTTTGATGTTTCCCCCCCCACCTCCCTCCCCTAAATGTTCCAATTTCAATCAATGTGTGCAAACCTTTCCGAAAATAGTTAAAGACCACTTTGTTTAGGGGCAGGGAGAGTGTTCGGTGAGGCGAGGAAAGGATCCCACAAAGAAGAAAGACCTTAAGGAATTTTGTCTTTCACCTGATTGTGTGCTGCATACCTTATCTGCTACCTTGTAATACTAGTAAGTATTAATATTTGGTATTTTAATCTTTTGAAAAATGTATCCTATACTGACTGTATAGGAATACCTGTGGCGTTTTGTTCTTCTGACACCAAGATATGTGCTCAACCTACTGTAATTCTGAGCTGTTGACTTGATGTGTATGGAATTTAGCTAGTTTTGCAGGAAAGGAGGTTTGCTGCTCTTTATGCAGCTCTAGATCTCGGTGCTCCTTGGGGATAGTGTTGGAGAAGGAGTCTTGTCTAAGCAGGAAAATTGGATAGTACAGGTCTGCAGGTACCATGGAGATGAGTATGATATATATATCTTGAAAGGCTCTGGTGCAGTAGCTTGAAGTAAGGTGCCACCTTGTTACGCACAGTTTCCAGAAATCACATGCTGTGTGTGATATTTAAATCTACCAACTTGGCTCTGTGCTTGGCTTGTTCTGAACATCTTGCAGACAGAAATTTGTAGATTTTTGTTGAGGCTCCCTGTGTTGTAGTTTATTATAGGCAAGGAGTTTCAGTTTTATGTTTCCACTATGCTAATTGTTAATGATGTGAAGAAGCATATGAGCTTATTTTACAGCAAAAAGGTGTAAAACTCATTTTCTTACTGCTGAATCCTAATGTTATGGTACTGTTTTCTGAATAAGTAAAATGACTCTAAAGCATGAAAACAAAGAACTAAGGCACAGGTCAACGTAAGTACGGAAAAGATTGCAGGATTCCAGAATAAAGAGTATTTTATTAATGCTTATGCCTCATTCTTTCTGTAAATACTTAAGAAAAAATCTAAATGGTGTGGATGAGAATTTTCAGTGATGGGTGGAATTAAAATCAGTTTATTGAAATTTTATTTCCTTCTGGTCTAGTATAATTTAAACCATTCTGCTTAAAAGTATAAATTGCACTGGATCTTAGCGTGGGCAAGGGTGTAGAGACGTTATGTAGCACAGTGGGAGTGATGGCTGAAAAAGGTCACTTTATTTTGCATACCTCTTTCAAGATAAGAAATTGTGGGGAAACATCTGTGTGTAGAGCATGAAAATGCACGTTATACTTTATATGCTGCTATATGTGGCTGAAAGGATACTAGTGGAGTGGAGAGCATTTGTTTTCCATCCTCATTTTTTGTGGACTGAAATCCTATATAAAATGCGTGAGGTAGCAGAGCACAGTCCTGTTAAGGAAGAGCAGCTATTGTGATAATTCTTGGCATGAACCTGAAATCGTACCAGTTAATCCTTTGTCAAGAGTAAGTGAGCACACTTGCAGAATAAGCTGCTCAAGGAAGGCTGCTTATCATGCTGTATTTTGTATTGTAAAATGCAAAAGAACCCTGTTCATAACAGGGTGGTTGCATTTAATATGCACTTTTAATTGCACATGTAATAACTGACATAATTTTTCATCTTATCTATACTTGCAATGCTATCTTATGTCTGCACCAGCAATGCAGGTCATGGAAGGAGTGAAGGGATGGACCCTGCAATCAGTGAATCTTCCAACAGCGTGATTACATCAGTATCAAATTATGCCCTCGGGAATTTCTAAGCTCATAAATATAGTAAGCAGTATGGTAATCAGAGAAGTTGTTTTTTGTATTCAGAGAATCCTTATTTCTTTAGTCATTGATCTGAATTTCAGCAGAAACTCTTGTACAGCAGGAGCTTCTACAGTTTTACTTTCTCCAGCAAAGGATCTCTGACTTAGCAATTTTTGGGTTTCCTTTTTTTTTTTTTCTGCTCAAGGTTAGAGGTTAGGTACTTGGGTCAACTTACACTATCCATGCTAAATAAAACTAAATGAGGAAGCAAGTGCAGAGATTATATTTCAGATGTTGCTTCAGGAACTGACTAAACCTTGATTTAATTGAATTTAATTTAGGTTGGTTGAATATTGCTGCTGTTGTAATTAAAGAAAGAAAACTGCAGCTTACTAATCTGTTTTTCTGTATTTCTCTTGTACCTGCCTAAAATTTATTCTTTTTTGAAGTACAAAGGAACAAGTGAACTCTCCAGCTAAGAAAAGTCAGTGTTTGTGCTGCGATGATTATGCATTAACTATTTCATGCTTATTGGAATGGAAAAAATGAGCAGATTGGAGAGGATGAATAGCCTGCTTAGTAATATCCAAACAGGAGGAAAAATACAACCTAATAATCTGCTTTAGTGATGATATGTTTATTGTGTCCTAATTTAGTTAAGGTCAAGATAAAAGCAAATCATTTTGTAGGTCCTGCGTGCCAGTAAGAGATAAAATGGCAGCGTATGCCTTGGCTTTGCCACTAATCCTACAGTTTTACAAATGCTTGGACGTGTTCAGCTTTTCAGATGTAAATAGTCCCATTATATGAAATCTGGGTCCAACTGGAGTCAATGGTAAAACCTGTGGCAATTTAAATAAGGCTAGAATTTCATGAATGAGTTCAGTGAGACTACTTGTATACATAAAGTTAAACACATGGCTAAATGTTTGCAGGATACAGGGCCTGCAAGGATACGAGAATAAGACCCTTGCGACACAGTTTGAAGTCTGACCTGTCTTGCTGTTGCATGATGGAGAGCCACAGTGAGGAAGTAGGTGAACCTTTTGGGCATAAACAAACACAGAGTATATAAAACATCATAAATAACTACAATTCATAAAACGGTTGGTCCTAAATAATGAAGCAGTGAAAATGTTTATGGGCTGTGCTTGTTCTTGTAATATATTTTTATTTTATATTTTTTAGCACAAATGCATATAAGGAATTAGTATCATTATTATGTTTTGTTATTCAGAAGAACTTAGTAGCAGGAGACACTTTCTTTTGAAAGGGGGAGATAAAATAGAAGTTACAGGGCAGCCACCCTGCCCTCCCCTGCCACAGTCTACTACTCAATCATAGGAGTAGTGCAAGATTTGATAATTATGTCAACTGTTGTAATTATCATGTATATTAACTACTTAATTTCATACCATGCTTGGTAAAGAAACACTGTGGGTATTATCATAACTGTGACAGTTCTCACCATCTGAGGCTCTCCCTTCCAGATGTTTCACCGGTTTGCAAATTTGATTTGGAGCTGCATGTGCAGCAAAACAACTGTCCTATACACTAACAGATTTCTGTCTCTCTCTTTATGCAGAACATCTTTGCAGAGCCTAGTTTCATGTTTCTAGGAGAGAAATATTATTTAAACGACTGTCCCCTTAATCCTGTGAGTTTTAGATAAGTGCAATTTTCCGGGTTTTTGAGGGAGTCCTAATTTACATTTCATAACACACAGACAACCAAGCAATTAGCATGAAGTCTTACGGCAGCCTGACAGTCCTTTGTGCCTGTGGAAACAGTTACACAATAATGCATGTGCAAATAACGTTATCAGGTGCCCCCTGTGCATTCTTACCCATTTTACCTGGAGCATACTAAAAAGCTCTAGCCTAATTCTCATTTAAACTCAACCTGCTCTATTGTATGATGAACTTGCGTAAGGAGAGAAACATTGAGGTCTTAAGAAAATAATAGCTACTATTCATTCTTTTAAGTGGCTTCATTTTGACATGCTGTTGAGGCTATTTTTTTCCTCTGTGCATGGCTTTAAATGCCAGTGGCGGGAGGAACATGACCCCCCCTGCTGAGGTTAGATTCAGGCTGCAAACTTTCCTTTTGTCTTTGCTCTCTGTCCTTACAGGTGGGTGCAGAACCTCGTCTCTTCTCCAAGTTGGAGACTAATGTTGCCTATGTGTTTGGAGAATGGAGGAGAACATACTAGCTCCATTATCCTGCAGTGCAGTTGTTGTTGGGGAATAGACAGGGAAGACTTGGTGTAGTGGGCAAGTAGGAAAAAAAGTAAAGCAGCAAGGCAGAGGAGGTTCAGCACTGGTGCAAAGCTCTTCAGCTCTTGTGTGCACAGATGTCTGGAGCAAATCCTTCCTCACTTGTCACTCAGTGTTCGGCAGTTTTAAGGTTTAAGGGGTTTTTGTTCTGGTCTGGTAAGATGCTGATGCAATTCTGTTCACTTCAGTTACATTATCCCACTGGGTGGGGAGTGGTACCTTAGGGTGCTTTCAGGAGCACTTGAGAAGAGATTCTCCACCCGAAGGAGCTTCGGACTGAAAGATGAGAAAAGCAATGCATGGAAAAGAGGCAGCATATGTGTAGTGGTCCTGTGTGTTAGAGGCTGTGTTGTGTTTGCAGGTACAAGAGCCATCTAAATGTTATGGTGACAGTGAGGGAAGCTCTGGAGAAAGGAGAAGGCAAGGCAGAAGACATAACAGAGAAGGGTGAAATGAGATATAGCCCTTGGTGGCTCTTAGGTACATGGGATGCAGAAGATCCAAACCCAGTACACAAACTGGGAGAAAAATTGCTCTCGGCATGTGAATGCTGCTACTGCGTTTGCTGAAAGAGACATTAGCCCTAGACTTTGGCAGTCTCAGCTGTTTCTGTTGTAGCGAGCCAGACTGGGTCAAACTGCTTAAGCCAAGGATGCTTGCCTCACTGAAACAAAGCTGAGATCGATCGCACCATCAGCACGGCCAGCAGGTCTGAAAGGGGTAACCACCAGTAGTGTAGGTGGGGATAAGCAATTGGTGCTGATAATCTGGTCAGAGGGTACCAGCGAAGCCTGTCCAGAGAGGTCTCTCTGGGTTTCACTCCTGCCTTTCATGAGTTTTCAGCTTGCTCTTCTAACCTGTTCTCTCCCGTCTCCCTGGGTGGTTTTCTTCTCTCATGTTTCCTGCAATGGAAAGCTAATAAGACATATACAGAAAACAGACGCTGGAACCAAAGTAGGAAAAACGAGCAATGGCTTAGTTAATAGAGTTAGGCCCATTCAAGGAGAAAGACGCAATGTGGACTAAAAAAGAGATAAATTGAGAAAGGAAAATGGATAAAACAATGTGGCTGAAGACAGAGGCTTAGCTGTTGCTGTGCAAAAACTACATTGCTGCAGAAGCTACAGTTTTGTGTCTGCCTTGTTTGGCTATTCCTCACATTAAGTCCTAGTTTGGGACAGACGGCGACAATGTGAAGTTCTGCTGCTTTCAGCTGGTCCTTGCCAAGGCTGTTGTGTGGTTAATGAAGCGCTAGATTTTAACCTAGTCTTGACAATAGCGGTTCAGATGGAAGGCCAAGCTGAACAATCAGCAGAGACAATACTATTTTTAGGGCTATGTATATGAAGAAATAATTGATGATATAAAGCTATAGCAACTCTTGGAAAGTGGCACTGTGCCTTGTGCTTTGAATACTTTACTCTGAAGAAGTTTTCAAATCCCTCTCAACATGAGAATTGACTGTGAATTTCAAACATAGCATTGCACGGCATGTGGCATTCATTTATTATCCCATTATTAGATTAAATGTTATGAATTAAACAAGTATTCTTTTCCCTGTGTTTGCTGAGGTTATTGTTACAGAAGACAAACATACATCTTTAATACCAGGTAAATAGGCTTTTCTCTTTGTTTTTGGACTTCATCTTCTTTCCTACCATGTCTACCTCAAAGGACAAAGGAAAACTTAATTTTTACATGAAAGAAGAAATGATTTGTAAAGACACATCATACTCCCAGGCCTCCAAGGCTTGTGGTCTGAAACTGGAAACGTAGCCATAACTAATGTATTCTGAGACCAGCTCGATGTGGAGTTTTACTGAAATGTTCAATGGATGCTCTCAAGAACGTTGAATGAAGCTTTAAAAGATTTCCTGCGTTTCCCTACATATTGCCTGACTTTTGATGCTGGCACGAGCTTGGTGGAAATGCACTATGTAATCAGACTGCTGTCAGTTTATCATGAAAAACAGAACAGCAGTAGTTCCCCTTGCCACCACTTGCTGACCTCCCTCTCTGATCCTAAAACAGGAAGAAAATACTCTGAGATTTTAATGTTAGCATTTTTTTTTTTTTTCCTTTTTTGGCCATGGCCTGTGTTCACCTTTAGCTGATACAGCATTTCTTATAATACGTCTGTATTCTGTGTGTGGTGAGATCTGGGCTTTGTGCATAATGGCAGAACTGGTCTGCAAACGGTGTGGGAGCAGCCTGCTTGCACAGGTGAGCCAGTAACAACTACGGAGAAAGTTGCCTTGTGCCTTGGCAGTACTGCTCTCACCATGGCTATTGGTCAAGGTGGTATTGCGAAGCATATTTAAGTGGTAGGCATATAATGGCAATATTCAGAAGGCAATAAGAAGAACTCTTACACATGAAAGTAAAAAATTGTGAGTATTCAGGAATGCTAATGCTTTTCATAGCGTGATTTCGTCACTTGCTTTGGTGTATAGTTAACCATTTTAAGTCCCTGTGGCAATAATATTCTATTTTCAAGGGATTTAATTGGAGTTTTGGAGACCCTGCAAATATGAGGGACAACTGCAATCTCTGTCCAACCTGATAGAGGACTAAAAGCAGGAAATCATCCAGGGTAAGGGCTGACATATGGGCAATGCATACTCTCGAGTTCCTCTGAGGTCTATACTTGCAGAGTCTGACCTGAAACAGCATTGTATTTTTGCCTTGATGTTAATCTGAGTTACTTGGATTTAGATATTTCTGGCATATGCTAGAGTTGTGGCACTGTCTTTAGGGCAGACATAGCCAGAAAGCTGAGATAGAGACCAGTACCAGACTTAGTAAATGGTTTATCTGCAATATGGGTGGTTCAAAAGTATAAGCGATAGCCTTTCTAATTTATTATCATAACATGAGTTTTGAAGTAGTCAGATCTTTCTAGAGTTGGGTCCTCACTATCTGAGAGACTATACAAGTATAAACTGTCCCGGTCCTAAAGTGCTTGTCGTTCAGGCCCTTATTCTGCAACAAAAAACCCCACCCAAAACCAACACACTTTATATCTACCCCTGCCCATTTAATATTTTACTTAGTTGGATTGCTTATATAAACCTAAACATTGGTATGGCTGTCTTATTTTTTTAAGAACATAAAAATCTTAGAGATTTTGCTCATGTTTTATTTCTGATTACTTCATGCTGAGGGTATTGATGAGGTAATGGAAATCTGTATCTGGAACGCTGGTGAGGGGAAAACAAATTACATGTAATGTTTTTCATCAACCATAATTAAAGGAATGACTATTACAATCAAAATTAATTGCAGTTAATAAAGGATTGCTTTCTTTTTTTTGTAATGTATCAAATCGCACTCTTATAATTTTCCCTTCGTTTCAGAAAGCTGTTGGAAAATTGTATTTTGCTTCTTCAATGAAGAATGCTCCCCCTTTTTCTTAGAGAAAAGGGGATTTTCTTAGGGGATTCAGCACTTCCTGAAGGTAGTTGTATTTCTTAAATCACTGAACCAAAATGCAATGGTTAATGTTAGTAAATATTTACTTTGTTTTTAAGCTTGGAGTGATCAGCAGTGCCAGAAGCTAATCTGTAGATTTGCTCAAGGTGGTGTTGTGAGTCTTCAGAGTGATATATTTGAAGTTGCGCTCATCCGTTGATTTACTGAATAAAATTTGCACCTATAACAAAGACTTGCCTATAGCCTTAGATAGGTAGATAATTTTATGCCTATTTTTAAAGTGGTATTTTACAAAGTCTTTTCTCTTTTAATTGCTTTAACAGTGCTTTCTTCTGTGTGGTGTTGTTGGTTTTTTTTTCCTTCCTTCCATTCCTAGTCAAGTAGTATTAGGAAAACTGTTGTTTTCAATATCAAACAAAACCTAAACCGTACCAGAAAAAAACGTTGAGAACAAAAGCAGTTTCATATCATCATAGACCATGAACTGTGAAAGCCATGCAAGCTCAACTAATCTTCTTGCATGTCAATGTTAAATTTGTTCTCTCTCCTGTTTTTTGTTGTTTGCTTTGTCCATATCTGCTTGTTCTTTCCTACCTCACCCTTAGATCACACCTCCTGTGGGCTGAGGACAAACCTGCCTGGAGCTTTTACAGTGTCTTGCAGAAAGGTGTCTTCACTGATGGGTTGGATTCTTTACATGGTGTTACTCCGTTCTCTGAATCTGATCTTTGTTTTGTTGTATCTTACATACAATTCATGTAACCTGCTGCCTCTCACTTCTGTAAGTCTCTGGTAAGGATGAGTGTGAGGATTTTATGTTGGCGAATACCAGTAATGGTGTCTTTTCTATGTTACATGAAGTTCTTGAACACTAAGAGAGTGTAAAATAGAAAAACAACAGGGAACAATGGTGCTTATGTAGGATACTCATGAATTTTGCTCATGAGCTGCAGTACACCCTCCAGGACACCTTTGCCAGCAGGGCAAATCTGAGAGAGTCTTCCCTTTCTCAGGGGTCGGGGCCACCTTTAGATCTGGAGCATCATCATGGCAGTCCCGAGGATACACTGGTTTCCCAAGAGCGGTTGCTGCAGGATGGGCACGACGGCCTCGCTGAAGGCCCCCCTGGCTTTTCCTCCCCTGCCTGCTTTGCTCAGATAATCCTTCGGCAGCTGTCGGGGTGCCCCTTTGATTCAGCAAAGAAACCTGGCCCTGCCCCCTGCTGAGCTGATAGAGATAAGAGCAACATCATCCCTGATGAAACCTATGTGCCATTGCCCTATTTCAACTAAGTGAATGCTAGGGATTTGTTTTCCAAGGAGGAGCGATACGTGCTCCTCCTCCCCGGGGCTGGCCCCAGTGATGCCAGCTGCGTGTACCCTGTCCCCGGTGCCCCCGCGGGTGGGGTGTGGATTGGGGTGTGATGCTCTGTCAGCAGTTCCCTGCGATTGCATTCCTGCTTGGGAGAGCTGGAAAGAGAAAGCGAGTGTTTGTAGATCAGGTTATGCTCAAATTTCATTGGGACTTGCTGTCTGTGTTTTTGTGATCTACTGCAAAAGGTGTTGTCAGTGGAAGTTTTGAGGGCGAGCTGGGGGCTAGTCAGCAACGAGATCAAAAATAGAGAGCTGCCAAGTTGATCCTGTGTTATTTGGGGCTGTTTGCCAGGCTCAGTGGAACAGACATCCCTTATTTTAGATGATGTCTTGCTGTCTCTGAAGTAAACATGTCTTTTAAAAGTTTTCCTTTTATTATTTTTAGTTTCAGCATGGATTTGTGAACTTATCTATGTTTAGGAGGGTTGCTCTGCAGTTGATTCAGTTCTTTTCCTACAAAGCACCCCCAGTGAACTGATTTGGAAATGGCTTAACATATAATCTGCAGTGTGAGGAGGCTGGCAGTGAGAAGAGTAGGGGTCATTTCAGGTGATTAAATCATTCCCTAAATACTGATAGACAGTTTGAATATATACTGCTTGGATTAACTGCCTCCACTTTATAAGCACACCTGGTTACCTGTTAGAATAATTTGTTTTCCTACAAATAAAAATTTGATGTTCTAATACTAAATTAATCTGGATTGACGGTTATTAGCACAGTCAGTGTTTAAAAAGCAGAGTGAAACAGAGCCCTTTGATTGTTTGCTCCTTTGTGTGGCTCATGACTTCCTAATAAAAAAAAACCCTTAATGTATCTGTTTTTTCTCCCTTCCTTTAAAGCAGTCAAGAATGTGGATTTATGTATTGGAAAGGGGAGTCCGTCTTTTACCCCTTTCCTTTTTCATCTCCAAAAAGTGGTAGGAAAGAAGGAAATATAAATGCAGTGTTTGAATTCATTTTTCCCTCTCTTTGAAAAGGGCTTTTCTCACCTATTGACTGTAGTTTGTGCTTTGAATAATGACGTTGTGTGTGTAACTTCTAGTGTGCCGCACAGTGAATGTGAGAGCGCTGGATGGGGACTAAAATCAAATCCTCTTTTGACCATTCTTTACTCAGCCTAGTCAAGCTTTACTCTGCTGTGCCAGTGGCTCTGTCCAGGTCTTCCAGATTTACAGCCCCTAATCCAGCGCAACTTTCGGTTTGTGGTATTCCTCAAAAAAAAAAAAAACAAAAACAAACTTCTACCCAAATATTAAACTTTTATATTCCTGTATATTCTTCTTGTTTTTTTTTTTTTTCCCCTTTATTTTCCCTGATGTGGGGGTTGAGTTTATCCAGATTTTTCAATTGTGTTGCATTGTGTTTTTCTACCTTCCTCAGATTTTTCTCCTTTGCTGTGAAAAAACTAACTGGTAGTTCCCTCTTTTCTACGACAGTTTTGAAAATGACCCTGGAACAAAAGACATAAATGATACAAAAGTGCTGTTGGTCAGGCAGCTTTGCCTGAGTCTTTGCATTAATGCAGCTGGGCACTGCTGGTTGTAATGGAGGCAAATCTACTGGCAAATGCTTCAAGGGCAATATATAATTTTTTTCCCTCTTCTCCAGGTATTTTCTAGTTTTGATATTTACTCAGATTCTACTCAGATATTTCTTCTTTGTAGTGGTTTTAATTTTAGATTGCTGAGCAGTATTACTCTTGATGCAGTGCCTGAAGAGATCTGCTTAGTCTTTAAAGTATTTTTGTTAATAGTTGACTATACATTTGCAAGATCAGACTTTGCAGAGTGCTTCTGTTTATTTATTTGTTTGTTTGTTTTACCTACCAAGACAACAGGCTAAGCACACTGTCAGCTTTAAATCAGTGCCGGTTGAATGCACAGATGGAGAAAACCTATTGTGTGCCTGTGCTCCAGGGAGGGCGTTCCCCCAGTACAGATGTGTGTAAGCAGAAGTGACATTTGCATTTGCTTAGTTTGAGCTTTGTTTCAAATTCTGCTTCAGCTGAAGGACCTGCTCTCTAACTCTGTGGTGTTTCTCTCCTAAATAGGTGTGTAGAAGAACCAGGAGGTGAACTACTGGTTTCAGAGTAATGTTATACTTTTAACTGAGTGGTGTTGTAAACTCTTAAATTTGTGTATGATCTGTTTGATCTTTCAGATCCCTTTTAGAAGAGATATTCAGCAGATGTATTGTAACTAGACTCTATTGGAAAAGGTTACAGTCTGGAGAGGAATGTCCACTCTGTACTTTAAATCTCTTTCCATTAAAAGTTTTGTTGCCAAGGAAATAAAGCAGTGATTATGTTATAGGGCTGACAGTTTTGCTAACGATTCATATTCCCAGAACAAGGCTAACCTTGTTACACTATTGAGGATGATGTAAAATTTAAGGATGCTTATTAAAGTTTTTGATGGGGCTAAAATATAAATTTACCCCCCAAACCCCTTTCTCAAGGGGATAGAGGAAAGGACCCCTATTCTATGGATTTTGGTAACTGTAGGAAGTAATTAGGCTCTCTCTCCTCCTCTTGTGATGTAAAGAGCTCCACAGACTCTCTAAGCTGGGCCTTTACTGAGGATTAAGTGTGTTGAGGTTCTCCCTGCTGCATTTCGTTCTGCTACTTTTTACTGCTCCTTCGGTGTTGTAGGTCTTCGCTGGGAGGAGGAGGAGCTGTTACCCGTGCCCCAGTCATAACTGTCTTGTTCCTACTTTATCTCTTCATAGTTAGAGTTATTCTTTTCATCCCTCTCTCTTTTCCTTTGGTCCACGTACTTAGGAAATAAGATACAGAGACGATGGTTGCTCTCTCTGTAGCAGTTACTGATGCTTGTTTAAGGGCATTGGACTTACAGTTTTACTACGCGCACTGGGAAAGAGGAGGAAGCAAACGGGTATCTGCGCTATGGTAAAATGATGTTAACTCAAATATTGGTCACTTTTCCTCCCTCTTTTAACTCAGAACATCGGTGTAAGACTCAGGAGTGAGCCATCTCCAGTGAGACCATGATGCTGCATCTTCACCCTCTTCCCCCAGCTGTTTCTGAGAAAGAGAGAAGTGGTGAAATTTTTTCTTACTTTTGAAGTTGGCAAACTTGGTGATGGCTGTTTTATTGAATAAAGAGGAAACCCAAGTGGAGGCAGTCTGAATTCTATTTTTTTCCTGCTATGCTTATTCTTGATGCGTGTTTAGGCAGGTGGTCCTCAGCGGTATCAAATACCAGGAGCCTTTGAGATTAATGGAAAACATTTGAATGTAATAAACTGTCTCAACAGAGCATGTTACCTGTGGCTGTGCGAGGCAAGAGGGAACCTTTCTTTCATTATGAACGATGCCAAGCTGCATCACAGCACTGCTTTTGAAGCTATCGGCAACTGCACTGTCTTGCTGTGTCGCCCACTTCTGACTTAAAAACTTGAGCCTGAATGATAAACTAGTAGTATGAGCAAGATTTATTTTGCCTAACTTTGTCTTAAAATATTTAGGTCTAGTTGAAGGTAGTATGGGGGTGAGAATGTTGCTCAGAGGGAACAAAGATAGGCAGCTCCTGCAGGCTTAGCAAATTTCTTTACGAGAGAGACTTCTCCCCTTCTCTGTCTCCATTCATAATGGTTAAGTATTTTAAATCAAATGTCTAAAACGTTTACTTCTCCTGTATATGATAGGATTCTCTCCTTTAACTTGAGCATAGTTGTTATTAATAACCTTTGGAAATAATCATTTTGTGGTAAGGAGTGGATACTAACTTCTCGGTTTAGGTGACCAAGATATCAAAGATGACCAAATAGCGTGGCTAAAATTTGCAGAATGTATCAAGTGAATCTTTGTTTTAAAAAAATCTTTGTTTGCCTGTAATACTTTATTAGAAGACTATCATGTAGAAAGATGATAAGGTAGAGAGACTAGGATTATTGCTGATCTACTGTATATACAACTATCAGAGTTTTTTAACCAGGATTATTAGAAAACATATCACTACAAAATCAGTGGCATAACTTTTACCCTCCTTCCCTTCCTCTGTTTCATGTTTTAAAAAAACAAACAAACAAAAAACAAAAAAAACCCAAAAAAACAACCAACAAAAAAACCCTGTGCTATTAGCTCTGAGCTAGAGTTTCAGCTGATGTAAGTTAATATATAGCTAGTAAACAGGATTAGGCTGACTCACAGCAAAGAAAGATGTTCCTTATTTCAGCTTTCAGATGCAGGAAGAAGGCAGACTGATTTTTAAAAACAGCTACAATTACGACAAATTAGAGAAATCAAAATATTCTGTGGAAACATGCAGAATTCACAAGGTTCTCTTGTCCTAGGCATGCAGGAAGAGAGAGACATCATACAAGTGATGTGGTTACATTAGGTCATGGCATGAGCTTTGGTGGGGATTGCTAGTAAATAATTTGCACAGCAGAGGAGAGCTTCCTTCCTTAATTGTTTCCACCTGGTAGCCTGCTATTGTCAGACCAGGGACCTCTCTGCCCCTTCGAGCAGTACTTTGAATGAGAAATATACAGCGCATTGCGAGTAAGTAGTGTTTGGATAATAGCTAATTCTGTCTGGCTTCGTTTTACAAAGCTGTTTGGGAATGTGATAGAGCAGCATTCTCCGTTAGGAATACAAGCTTTCCCACTGCCGTCTCACTTGGGAGACTGTTTTCCTGGGTTTTTGTTTTTATGTCGCTGCTTCTGCTACTGCAAGAACCATGGCATGGTTTAAAAGATGAGTATAAAAATGTGAAGTGTTACATCAACCTTTTAAAGCACTGTGACTTCTTTGTTTTAGAAAAATGCATCCAAAAGTTGTTTAGGAGTGCACTGCCTTAATAGAAGACAAATGAAGTAGAGAGTCCTTTCTTACACTCTTAATTTAGCTACTAAGAAGGAGGTGAATACATTTAATTTTATGCATTTGCCCTGCCTAACACAAAAAAAGAGGGAGGAGAGGGCATGCATGTGAAGTGGTATCACTACCCTATGTTGAAAAAAATCGTAATGAATTCTAATGCTAGCACTCCCTCTTTGGAAATCGGTTCGTCTCATCTAATGCAGCTGTGGAGTTGCTCAGAAATTCAGTCCAGTTTTAGTAGCTGAAGGCTAGAATATGAAAGTCCCTCCTTTTGTAATCTATGCCTTTTTAAAAGTGTACTTGATTTCTGCCTTCAAAGTTTGGAGGACTTGGAAGAAGTGAAATGGGATAAGCTTTCATCAGGAATCAATTGAAATGTGGTGTTTCAAGACAAGTATATAGTACATAGGGTTACTGCAGACTGCCATTTTACACCTATTGTTGTTTCACAGTCTCATTTAATTTCTCTGAAATGATGGTACTGTAGCCTAATTAATAGTTTGTTTTATTTGTTGATGGGCTCGGGAATCAAAAATTCAAAATTAAATTACAGCGATTAAAAACATACCAGCAACGAGACTTTCAGCTCTGTAGACGTATTAATAAATGCAATCACAAGGGGTACTGACAGACCGTTGCTTGTGTTGGATAGATAGCTTTGTCACGATTGAACATGCGCATTGGCTTCTATGCCTACCACCCCTGACATGAAGCAGGACGCAGAAGAATGTGTACTGCTGGGGAAGCATCATCTGCCCGGGCTCCCCTGGCTTCCAGGAGCTGCTTGGTATTAGTTGTGGAATATTAAGCAGGGGCGAAGCTGCCTCAGTATGTTGGAATGAGATTGCATATTTCATTAAAGCCTAATTTGTTTTTCATGGGGAAATACCAGAGGCTTTGGCAATTATCATACTTGTAAGATTGGGAGAAAGATGCTTGGATGAGATCTAGCAAACAAGACTGTCAGTGCTCATTTAGTAACTCCTTTGTGAATCATTTTGAACTGAATTTGCATGATTGTAGTGGACCCAGAAAACCTTTTGCAACAATTATCCAGTGATACCACCATATAATCAGCTGGAGATAATGGGTACTCTTCTTCCAAACCTTTTTTCACAGCTGTTTCTGGCCTCTTCAGGCCCTTCCTCTGCCTCCCTGGGCGGTATTCTGAGACAACCTGGGGGTGCCCCAGGGAAGATACATGAAGGATTGGTGGGTAGGAAGGAGGAGGGATGCTGGCCTTTTGACATAATGATTTGACTCTGCTTTTTTTTAAATCAGCATGGTTTAAGGACCAAAATCTTGTGAGGTGCATAAATCCCTTGTATTGAACCCTGGATTGAAAATGCTCCTCCATACATCTCAGGTTCACGATTTAATCTAGGAATTGAATTGAGCCCGTGTAACTTGCATGCTAAATTTTGAGATGCTTGCCAGATTAAAAAAAAAAGAATTTTTAAAAATTTCCTTTAAGAGTAAGTAGTGCCAACTAAACTCTGAAGTTGCAGCGATTTTCTCTTTATTTCAAGTAGTGGAGTAGGAAGCTGAGTCTTGAGGTAGAATGAAAAAGCAATTTGTGCCTTACAGTTAATATTGTTGGGAAAGTCGTGGATTTGTAAATGGCAGAGTTCAAGACTGACAGAAGAAAATAGCTTAAATCTGAAATAGCAGTACAGGCTTTTTTGGTGGGGGGAAAGTAGGGGGAAAAGTGTGCAGGGAGCTCTGTGGGACAATGTAATTTCTGCTTCTTTCAGCTTATGGAAGTGGTTAGCAGCTGCTTATTGCCCTTAACAATTTATTTTTAATTGACAAGGTTCCCATCTTGAGAGTTTTTAATTGTATGCTTGTATCTCATTGGGCTTGGCTTTCTCTGTACGGTATAAGCAGCCTGGCATATCTCTTCCACCACAGCAGCAGAAATCAAATTGCATCAGAACAATCAGACATTGTGAAGTGAGCTGTTATTGAAGTCTCTTTGCCTGAGACACAGCTGTTTCTCAAGCATATGTTATCACAACAGCTACAAGCCTCAGTAATGCTGCATGGGAAAGAAAGAATTATCACTGAATTACTGTTCAAAAGAGGAATAAAATCTAAGTGAACACCCATCTTCAAAGAAGCTGAAGTACAGCTTGACTCGCACGTACTGCCTTTTGGGTTTTTTTCATTCTGCAACTAGATTGCCTGAGGAAAAAACTATTAAATAAGCAAAGACCACTTTCAAAGATGGTGTTACTGGACTAGGCGGTCTGTTCTGTGCATATGCAATTCCAGTATGCCTTTGCGTGTGTTTGTGCTCATGCATATACAAAACCGACTTCAGAAGTTTAATGCAGTTCTTAGTCCACAGTTGCTATTGTAATCATTTGATTCGATACTTGGTACCAAAGGTGGAAGTAGGTTTGTCAGTGTGCTTGTAATATTAACTAAAACACTCCTAGTGACGTTTTTTTTGAACAATTCAGGGATAATTTAATAATTTTTAAAGATGTCATCACTGCTATGTAAAAGATGTGTTGGCTAAACTAAAGGGAAACATTAAACATGCTTTGGAAACATACAGCTGAACACTAAAACTTTTCGTTTTAAATGGTGACAACACTTCACCTGCAGTACATCAGTTTCCTGAATTTCAATAGCCTTTGGTTTGATCCCTCCATGAACAACTGGGCCCTGCCAGCAGCAGAGCGAACTTTTTAAATGCTTTGCCATGCTGTGCATGCATTTCTGTATTGTGATACTATAGCCTCCAGTAATTTTTCTAAACCCATACTTCCATATATAATATTCTTGGTTAGTAATTTAACCAATCTCCTCTAGAAATATGATCTTTTTGTTTCCACTTCATTGCTGTTGTATGTAGCTGTGCCATTGCATGGCCTACTTAATTTTATGGTTTATGGACAATCTCTCTTCAAAGGATTTGGGAATTCCTCTACCAACTAGATAACATCTATTTTGCCATTACTGTCATATAATTGTGTATGATAACGTAAAACTGAGACTCCTAAAGCAATTCGATTATTCATTCAGATAAGAAGTCTTACCATAAATCCTTGCTGACAGTGGAATGGAAACAGAGTGGTTTTAGCAGCTGAGGTGGATGTACAACTGCTCCAGCATTCTCTGAGAGTGCTACAAAATGGCTTCCCATAAGGGAATTCCTATAGGGTACTGTATGGCCATATGGTCTTTGACCCTCCCCACCCTCATGGAAAAAAGATTTCTTGGAAAGATGGTGGCCTTGTATCTCCTAGGTACAAGCGTTGTTATCTCCTGGAGAGCAAAGATATAATGAGGGAATGTGTTTTGTGATGAGGCCTGTCGTGGTTTAACCCCAGCCGGCCGCTGAGCACCACGCAGCCGCTCGCTCACTCCCCCCGGGTGGGATGGAGGAGAGAATCAGAAGGGTAAAAGTGAGAGAACTCGTGGGTTGAGATAAAGACAGTTTAATAGGGAAAGCAAAAACCACACACGCAAGCAAAGCAAAGCAAGGAATTCATTCACCACTTCCCATCGGCAGGCAGGTGTTCAGCCATCTCCAGGAAAGCAGGGCTCCATCACGCGTAACGGTTACTTGGGAAGACAAACGCCATCACTCCAAACGTCCCCCCCCTCCTTCTTCTTCGCCCAGCCTTATATGCTGAGCATGATGTCATATGGTATGGAATAGCCCATTGGCCAGCTGGGCCAGCCGTCGTGGCCACGCTCCCTCCCAGCCCCCTGCACACCTGGCAGGGCATGGGAAGACAAAAAGTCCTTGACTAGCGTAAACATTACCTAGCAACAACCAAAACATCAGTGTGTCATCAACATTATTCTCACACTACATCCAAAACACAGCACTATACCAGTTAATAGGAAGAAAATCAACTCTATCCCAGCCGAAACCAGGACAAGGCCTCTGCCTTTACGCTGTGGGAAGGCGGCGCGAGGATGTGTGCTGCAGAAGAGATGGTGATAGGCAAAGTGCTTTAAGTGTTCATTAGTCAAGGAAAAGAAAGGTTGCAGTGTGTAGCATGAGGACTGCACTTGACCTTAATGATGCTCACGTTACAGAGTAAGACAAAGATGCCCTTTCGTATATAAGTATCTTTCTCTTGAACCTTTAAGTTTCACAGTTGGTGGGAAGGGGAGGAAGCTGCATGTGGCTGCTTAATTAATTGGCAGAGAATGTAATTGAGACTTGTATCCTTGATTTATCGTTGAGCATTAATAGTGAGTGACAGCCTGAAGAATGCTCTTACAGACATGGCCCGTCTCAAACTTCATAGCTGGACTTCAGCTTGTCTTTAACATCTGTGTTACGTGTCTTGGGTGGATGCCCAGGTTGTCAGAAATGTTGGTGACTCTGCATCTTCATCCCAGCATCAGGAAACTGAACTAGAGATCAGGAAGCTAGACTGGCTTTCTGGCTTCTCCTCCTGCCTTGCCTTTGCTTTTGGTGACTGAAGGTGTCCTTGATTACAGCTGCAGTCTGTGCTCTCTGCTGTCAGAAGAGGTGTGCTTGAGTAGCAGGGAAGGCAGCTGATTCCTACTTGCTGCCTCCTGGAGGTGAGGTGGGACAGAAGAGAATCAATTAAGAGATGAAAAGCACTTTTTAAAATAAACTGAGCAGATAAAACTCCCAAAAGAATGAAACTATTTGCAGGACATGATGAAAGTTTCAACATTTGCATAATTACATTAACATGTGTAAATCAAATGCATTTCTTGCCTCACAGTAAGAGAGGCTGGTTTTAAATATTCTGTAAAATATTTGTTTAATATTTGATAGTGAAAGAATTTTTTTAGAGCATGTAATTGAGTTGGATTCATGGATAAACAAGTTAAAAGTTATTTTCATCTATGTTTCTTGTTCCACATAAATCCCCAATTTTCTATGCTCTCTTGAGTACTCTTAGCACTTAGGGGTAAAACCTGTATTTTACCTGACATCAGAACTGCTTTCTCAGTGAAAGCAGTTTCTAATATTAAAGAATCATTCCTTCTTCAGTAAGAATATTGCTTAATTGAAAATCCTGTCTGTAAATACTAATTCATACTTCCAGGTGACCTCCAGGTATGCTTTTAATCTTATTGTCGGTACAGAAGAGTGCTTAAAGACCAAAGACAAAGAGAGCATTTCTGGAGGGACCATGTTCCCAGGTTAGTTACCTGAAGATAATTTCATCTGTATCACTTAAGACTCTGTGTCCTTGATACACAATAGTAGCATTTTCTTCCAATTTTGTTTTGTTTTGCAAGACTTAATTGATGTATTCTTGCTTTGTGGAATGCTGGGCATAGATCTGCTGCATATTATGTTTTCATAGGCTTCTGCTATTTCGACAGTATTGTCGCCACCAGTAATGTAAGATTGATTTGAAATCGCATCTGTACTATGCCAGTGGGTAGTGCATCCAATTTGAACATGAGGAGCTAATCCATTTTTGTCCTGAACTCAGGGAAAATACAATGTTTTCTGAAAGAAGACCTGATCTACTAGAATGTTAATTACCTTTAAAATATCTTGCAGAGCTTCATGAAGACAGCTTAATAATTTTGTAGATTTAATCAGAAAAAAAATGTGTTAACCTCCTTGATACAGGAAGCCTTGCATAGTTCTTGAGCAAAGAGATTTATATCACACTGTCCATCAAGCTAGGCTTCCGTGCATTGTTCTGAGCTGCAAGCACAGGGATCAGCTTTGGAAATGAATAGTTTCACAATTGCTTCAAAGGTACCTTGCAAATGAAGTGGTAAGTTTTAGTTAGGGAAGGTACATCAAAGGTTTATGTGCTTAAAGGAATCTTGGAATTGCTAAACTCTAATGTTTGGGGATGAGCCCTTGCAAGTGATTAAAAAGTTAACCCTTATCAGCACTTTGCATTGGTAGGCAAGCCAAATCCTTGCCAGTGTATCACATTGCCACTGTTCAATGTGGAAGTATTGGAAAGTGCCTCGGTAGGAATTAGTTGGTATTGTGTAGTGTCTCAGTCATTCTTTGGAAATTGTGCTTACTAAGTACAATAATGTTTTTGGTGAGGAGAAATAATATGCTATCAGGAAGTAACTGAAGAAAAGTGTATAGTATACCATATACAAATTGTAGGGGAGGCAAATTCTTGGCAAGAAATTTAGGAATGTTTCCATTTAAGACTGTAAAGGTCCAAACACTTTTGTTTCGTTTGGTTGGTTGGTTGGTTTTTTTTTGTCTCCAAAAGGGAAAAGAAACACTTGCTTCTCAAAAATTGTTACATGTTTTGTCCCATTTTGTAAAGTAATGACTGGTGCTGTTGACTGTCAACTGGTGAATGTAAGATCTCGCCTTTGGTGGATATGGTACTTAGGATACTGTCTACTCTACGTGTTAGTCGCAGTTAGAAGTTCTTATCAAGGAAGCCAGCAAATGAGATAAGGCTGTGCTTAAAAATGTACAAAAATGATTGTAGAGTCATTTATCTGACTGCTTTGGTACACACTGCATTAAAGTACATAATGAATAACTGTGTCATGGTTCATGTAGGGTTTAACATTCTTATGTTAGGCTTTTATCAAAGGCATTAAAAGAATTAATAGCTATCGTATGTATAAATCATATGGATAAGCAGAACGTAAAGCAGAAGTGAAGTATGCTGTACCCTAGTGGCTAATCTAAGGATAACAGCATGCTTCCCCTGTAGGATTGTATAGCTACCCCTTCAGTTCGCATAGGTCCTGTGCTGAGTCTTCAAGGTTCACATCCTATTTGTTTATTTATAACATGTTATTTATTGTCCAAATATTGAATTATTGTATGAGAATAATGTGGAGTTTTCTCTGTTAATGGCCAGTGCATAAAAAGGAAGAGTAGAGTACAGTGCTGTCTCTATATCATTTCTCTGCCCCGCCTCTCCCCCTCCTCCCTTTTTTTTCTTCTAATTTTGTACTGGCTAAGAAAAGATCTGATTAAGTTGTCTGGTGTATACTTAGAACACAAGCAATTAAGACACCTCTCTGGTAGAGTTTGGAAATAAGAGAAAGCATGTTAAAGGTATGGATGGATGGTTAACTGGTTTTCCAAGTCACACTGAGAACAATAAGAGAAATAGCTACAGTAATGTATTTTCATCTCCTTCGCTTTGGATTAGGGAGCTATGACCTTTATTTTTGATTGGTGACCTTTCAGCTGTGCTTCATGTTTTGGTCATCAAGTTTAAACAAGATCTAGATTTTGGTCTTGATTTGTATGTTACTGTACTGCTGTACTGAGCTACTCCTTAAATCTCTCCAAAGAATAAAGTTAACTACAAGGATAGAATGATTTATTTGTTGATGCTATTCCTTACCATCGCTAGGTAGTCCCTACCACTATGTATGAGTGCCAAAAATAGCTTGTATTTGTCTGCGAAATCTGCAAGAGAATCTGCAAATGGGTTGTGAGAAGCAGGTATCTTCCGCTAGCTGTTACATTAAGTGTCTTCAGGAGAAGCACCCAAACATCAGTCTGCTTGGAAGGGGACTGGCTGATTCTGAGGTTTTCTTCACTTTGGAATTTACTTAGTTTCTTTTTCCCTTTGATGTTAAGTAGTCCAAACTAGGATTAGCTCTGAAGCAGGCTGCAAAGTCCTTCTGTTTTCCCAGGCTTTAGGAAGAGACGGTTATGTTGACTTTACTCTCCTTAACCTCTGTTCTCATCCATGGTCAGTGTATTCTGTGGGTTTCCGGCAAGCAGTGCACCTTATGGAGGAGAATTTGTTTAGCCAGTAACCTTTTTCATGAAACGCTAAGCCTATGGCTATGTATGAATATATATCCTCTATAGCCAGTAACCTTTTTCATGAAACGCTAAGCCTATGGCTATGTATGAATATATATCCTCTTACTTTATCCTACCTGGGGCAATGTCTGTCTGAAAACTACTTGGAAAAAAAATCTTATTACTCACTGAATCTGGTTTTGATGATAATAGCGAATTATAGTGAAGCAAAAAAAATGTAGAACTTTAAACTGTCAAATGAAATTAAAAATTAATCGATAGGAGTGGTATTCTTCCTGTGTTCTCCTTCTGCTTCTGATGTTAAGATCTGAGCATTAGAATGACAAGAGGTTGTGGGTTGTGTAAAGGCTTAAACCCTTTCCTGTTGTATCATAATTTTTTCCTGTTTCAGTTAAACAAGCGAGATGAGGACTGATCAAGTCTTTAATACTCCCTCTGTAATCAGCATCTGTATTTGAATTATTGCAAACTTGGCGAAGAGGTGTCTGTGACTGCACTGATATTTTGATAATAAGAAGGTGCTTACAATCTGATTAACACATACTGCATTTTTCTTCTCTCCTGCTGGGAATAAAAGTTTGGGGCTAATAAAATGTTTCCTGACCTTGAATAAGAGGGTGTAGTGTTTTCCTTCTTGATAAAGATGCAAGTATGAGTGCTGCTTTTTGCTGATTTTGTTGCAATAAAATTTGAGAGGAATAGTAAATGACACAATATGTGAGAAAATATGCATAATAAATTTGACCTTACCTATCCTTTTTTTCCTTAGAATTGTCAGCTATTTGTTGCAGTAATTCTCCATGAAGGAGTAAGTTAAAAAACAAAAAGTTTTTCCTTTCTACAATAAGTAGCTAAGAAAATAAAAAGCTTTTTTTGGTTTAAAGGAATCTTCTGTTCAAAATTTGTACTTAAACCAGTGAATTAAAAATTACTTAGGATAACTTATTGTTTTTTGTGTATACAACAACTGGGAATTCTACTTTTGCTTCTTAACACAGGTAGTAAATAAAAAACAGGGAAATTGAACGTGAGTGGCTTTAAAAGTTTGCTAAAAATGTATCTAAAAAATTTCTGTAAGCTGCTTTTCTTTTTTTCCCGTTATGATTTCCCAAATACTTTCTAATTTAGTGGCGCTTGCAGCTCTTTCAGGCTGTTTCGAGTTAAAGTGCTTTCTTTTGGAGCTTGCAATGACAACATAATGAAGGTCTGCCTACAACTGAGGTTGAATTAGGAAGTGTTGATTCACTTACAGAGTCAGGAGAAATGCCCAGCTGAAAGCATTTGAGCTAGTAGATTTTTAGCTTTTCATAACAATTGAAGGAAAAAAAATCATAGCATGTTCTTCCCTCCTGGTTATGCAGCTCAGATTCCTTAATAACAAAGGTTATCCTGGTGTAGCTAAGGTCCTCCTAAAGCAGCAGTCTTCTCAGCTGCAGGTGGTAATGGATGGGGATGGATGGAGATGCAGATGCAACTCGAGCTGGGGAGCTGTGTGTCAATCACTCTGTTTTTTTTCCCCCCTCACTGGCATTGATTTCTTTGAAGAGCTGGCTCCAGATTTTGTCAGGAGTCCCATTTGGCCTCCATTCCAATCTGATCAAATAAAGATGAGAGAGAAATTTATGTCTGTGCTATAGCAGACATTCTCTTGCACGTATTTGGTTTTAGTGGTTGGCACACCATATTTGTCAGGAAACTGTCTTTGAAATGGTACTTGTGCTGAGCGCTCGACGACATCTAGCGCAGCGTAACCTGAGTCTTCTCCAGTGGTCCTTGAACTCCTACGTGGAAGGTGGGGGCATCTTTCATGTCTTGTGAAACAGTAGGTCCTTCTGAGCCGTAAAAAAGGGATTAGTGCCGTAATCACTATGATGTTTTGATGTTTAAAAACATGAAAAATATTAGCTAGCACAGCCTTATGGCAATCCTAGAAGTGGGAGGGTGGTGATCACCGAAGGGTGAGACTTGAAAGGTGTCTGGTTTTGTTCTGACGTGTAGGAGATGATGGCTTGTGGCCACCTCGGGCGATGTTTACTTTCTGTGGGTTAAGGAGGGCAGGATGAGAGGAGGAGCTCCGGAAGGAGCCTTTTGTTCCCAGAGTCTTCTGGCATTTAAGGTTATAGAGAGCACATCTACACTGGAGATGATAACTGAGCAGGAACTATGACTTTTTTGTTGCTATGTTGTTTTTAGGGTTGGTGGAGGAAGAGAGGAGGGACACTAGTAAAAGGTGTTTTCCTCCTAGGGAGGATATTTTTCCTGTCTGAACCTGTGACTACAGCAGGAGGGAAACAGAGGCCATAGAGCTTGCACGAGCTGCGTTCTTCCAGTAGAAAGAGAAGATTTGTAGGTTCAGATGCAGTTACACTAACATGCAACTATCAGCTGGGTCTGATGTCTCCTAAAATTCTGTGATTCCACCCTGATCACTCCTTGTTCCCAGCTGTTAGCAGTTTGGCTGTCAGCTTCTGTCTGTAGGTAATTGTAACAGCTCCTTCTGGGGTGGGTGGAAGATGCAGATGTGGCTACAGCAGTGTCCTGCTCATGTCTAAATAAACACTTGAGTTTCTGACAAGGGAGGGCAACTTTTGCCAAGAAGTTCAGAAAGATTTTGCTACAGTCATCAACCGCCTCTGCCTGGAAAGTGGAGGGAGCGATTACAGAATTTACTATGGGTGCTGTGAACCTGCAGTTCTGGCTGATTTTGCTAGGGTGAGGGTCAAAGGCTATTTCGGGATACATTTGGGGGCTTTGAAGTTGTGGCTTTACTTGAGTTGGTAAGTATTGTCCATGTAAGGGTTGTGAGGATCAATCACGTGACACAAGACTACATAAATGAAATATATGTTATGCCTGGTCCACTCCTGCTCTACTCATGGAGAAACCTTTGGTGGTGGTCTCGCAGCTTGTTCAAATAAGAAAAAACAAACCTTTCGCTGCTTTTTCATGGTCTGACACAGTTCATCTGACTTTTACCTTGCTATTATCATAAAAAAAAAAAAAAGAAAAGTTAATTCATGTACTTAATGATACATCTTTGAAAACAAATTCATAATTGTTATTCAGGTCATCACTTATGGCTCTGAAGTTATAACGTGTTGTGTGTTAGAAAACGTTTTAATAGTTTGGCACTCTTTCAAAATAGACATGTTTATTTTTGCTTTGTGCTTTTCAAAGGCAGTTTTTAGCAGATTGGTAGTTCTTGAAAATCATGCCTCCTGATTTTTTGACTGAAAACTCCATGCTCACGTATTGCCTAACTTGCTACCATGTCTTTGAAATAAACGGTATTGGGATAGAAGTTGCTCTCTGCAAACGTAGTATTTCTTTTAAAGTCCTCTGAAGTGGTTAAGTGGTTTAAAACATTGTGTTGAGAAGAGGATTGTTTTTCTCATAAATACAAAAAGTAGAAGCAGCAATTTATTTCTTTGTAATGTTCACAGAATGGTATCAAAGAATTTGATATGTGTTTAAAAAACAAATATGCAGAAGAACAAAAATATAAAAGTGTCGTGATTTAACCCCAGCCGGCAACTCAGCACCATGCAGCCCTCGCTCACTCCCCCCCAGCGGGATGGAGAGAATCAGAAGGGTAAAAGTGAGAAAACTCGTGGGTTGAGATAAAGACAGTTTAATAGGGAAAGCAAAAGCTGCACACGCAAGCAAAGCAAAACAAGGAATTCATTCACTACTTCCCCTCGGCAGGCAGGTGTCCAGCCATCCCCAGGACAGCAGGGCTCCATCACGCGTAACGGTGACTTGGGAAGACAAATGCCATCACTCTGAACATCCCCCCCTTCCTTCTTCTTTCCCCAGCTTTATATACTGAGCATGATGTCCTCTGGTATGGAATATCCCTTAGGTCAGCTGGGGTCAGCTGTCCCAGCTGTGCCCCCTCCGAGCTTCTTGTGGACCTCTTTGCTTGCAGAGTATGGGAAGCTGAAAAGTCCTTGGCATAGTATAAAAACTACTTAGCAACAACTGGAGCATCAGTGTGTTACCACATTATTCTCATGCTAAATCCAAACCATAGCACTATACCAGCTACTAGGAAGAAGATTAACTCTAGCCCAGCTGAAACCAGGACAAAAAGGCAGCTTTGATGGGCTTTTTTTTTTTTTTTTTCTGTGCTCTTACGCTAACAGGCAGAAACAGGGCTCTGAGCCTCATCTTGCAGGGATTTACACCTGATAGGAAACCAGAGTGCATTTTGAAGGACAGAAGTACATTGTTGTCTTTGGAATAGTTACCAAGCCTGGTAGCAGCATGACTGTTTACAGGGGATAATGCCTCCAGGCTTTAGGCAAAGCAGTGTGGAGGATGTGAGAATAACCAGCCCTGGGAGACACCGGAGAAGGCTGGAGCCTGTCAGATAGGCTTCAGCATCCCACGGCATTTGATCCACAGTGAAATCCAACAGAAATAATGGTACTTTGTAACTCAGGTAACAAGAATTTAGGATCCAGTGTTGCTGCTTATTTCTTTCCTCAAGTGGTCTGTTGACATTTATGTTGTTTCTTTTGTGTGCAGCTGTGACTTTCTGGGGCTATGGAGAAGGCTGGTAGTAAGATATAAATGTGTACTGTTTACTGTGTCTGTGGCTCTGACATTTTACATGTTTCTTATTTAACCCTTTTGAACTCTTTTAGTGGGAATTTTTCATGTGAAAGTTGTATTTAATTTCAGAAATTCAGCTGTGTGACTGCTTTAGCCTTATTCGTGTTTGTGCATTTGCAATGTAACATGATTTTAACAACAATGGGATTTGCAGGTTTGGGCTGTGGATTTTAGTCTGGCAGTACTACTTGGAAATAAAGCTACCTAAAATGATTAACAAAATTATTTATATACTCACTAAACATCGGGCCGGAGCCAGGATTCCCGTCCTGTGGGCAAGCACCCTGCTCCTCAGGCACACGGCTCTCCCAGACAGCCCTCCCAGCTCTCTTCCCTCCTTTTCTTCCTCTCCTCCGACTCTGCCTGTTTAGCATGTTTTGGCAATAGTTTCAACAGGAAAGACTCTGTCCCCTGCTGACCTCTGGAAAGCCTTCGAAGCTGGTAGTTATAGCACTTTGCTGAAAGGTAAGAGATCGTGTTTCGGATTTGGAAAAAAGGATGTTGGAGTCCATCTGGGAAGGGAGTGCTGGCAGCCCTGCTGTGCCGCCTCCTCCCTTTCATCCTCCCTTGCGTGTCTCAGCCTCTGCGTGCCACTGGTGGTTCTCTGAAGGGGTTAATTTTTGCATGAACTGAAGGAGTGAGACATAGTATTTGATTTAGCCTCCAATTTACATTTATCAGAAGTGTGAAGGATGAAATCCAGTTTATGCTGACCTAGAGTAAAACTGGAGGGGAAAAAAACCCCCACATTTTCAATATGTCTCTGCCATTGAACCTGAGGTATGGTAGGGCCTCCATCCCATCCTTTCATCCAGCTTGAGCTCCTTTGAAATCATAGGCTTTTCAAGTTGTTGATAGCAGTGAAATACTTGTAATTCTCTCAGTCTTCTGATACTTGAAGTCTCTTACACAGAATGGAAACAAGAAACAGGTCAGGTAAATATTTTGAAATAAAATGCCTAACCTTAGCTTTGACCTTCCTTACGCTAACAAAGACCTTTTACTGAGAAAGCATTCTTCTGTGTTAGAGGTGTGCGTGCGGCGATTCCATTTCCACCCTCTATTTCACATGATCTCGTGTGTTTGCCTGTGTTCGTTCCCCTGCTTCTTCTTCCTCTTCACCTCTGAACAAGTCAAAGTGACGTTTCATTGATTTATCTGTACAGGGAATCCTGTGCAGGTAACACAATAGTCCCGGTAGGCATGACAACTGACACTTAAAATACATTCTTTCATACAAAAATGACACTAATATGAGAGTAATATTAATAATTAAAGTCTTTCTGAAACACTGTTTTGAAATTGGTTTGAACCCACACTCAGTTAAGACAACTATGCTGAGAAACTCTATGGTTTGATACATGGCTTTGTACTAGTAGCTATACACAGTCTTCAAAAATAGCTGTGCTATTATTTCCTTAAAAATAAACTAAAGATCTCATCCTAACCTACGTAGAGAGAAAGAGGCAGATGCTTCTGTACAATGTAAGTCAAATAAAGGAGAGTATAAGGCTGGTTATGCTTTCACGGTGGCATAAGTTCAGAGCTGCATAAAAATGGGAGTGTGTGGGAACAGCCAGAAATTTGTATATTTGAGATGAAAAAGGTCACCTTTCTGTATTTGAGCATGTAGGGATGCTGAGTACATTTAAACATGGGGCTGCTAGTTAGCTGGTGATAGAGGGTCTGATTCCGACGTTGGGTTCTACTGCTGTAAATTAATTTTATTTTGAGGGGTGGCAGGGTTGAATTTACACTTGTTTTAGTGAGGGAAACTTCTGGCTCAGCATTTTCTTTTTAATGCCAAAATCTAGTCCACAGGGGGAAAAGCTTCTGTCATTCTGTAAATCCCCAGATGCTATTTTCTGGAAGAAGATAATATACAGATGCAAGAGAACTGTTCTTGGAGTACCAGCTGCAAAAGGTTGTACGTCAAAAAAAATGTGTTATGAATATCTAGCATATAAAGAAAAGTGGAGGCAAGTATGCTGTTGTGTGCATGTCCTACTAGAAAATATTAAACTGAAGCACTTTCTAAGCCAAGAAGGACTATTTGAGTAAAATCAGAATAAAAATAAATTTTCACATAAATTTACAGTGTAAGGCCAGAAAGGAATGTTAGGATGTCCTATGATCTGAAGTATATTAGACACTATTAACTTTCACCCAGTTATCCCTTTTGTAAGACATTAAATTACTGGACAAAAATATAATCTAGGTTTATATAACACTGCTGCTTGAGCACTTAGCTAATTTTTTTCAGTTTTTATTTTTAATCAAGACTTGCAGTGTGTGCGTCTGTGGCTCCTAGAAAGCTGAAGACAGATATATTCACTACCTCACCTAATGCATAATCTCTGCAGTTATGATCATTCCCACCCACCTCACTTTTCATTTTTCTTCCTATAGAGTGTAAAAGAGGTGAGTTGGTTTCTTAAACATTTTTCTGTTAAAATCTAGTCTCGGAGTTTTGGATGAGCTGTGCATCCGCGCTAAGGGACATTGGTGGTTAAGGAGGTGTCTTGTCACAGTGTGAAGTGAGTTTAGGAGGTGGATTGTGCTTATGAGGGCTCTCCCTGCCATTCTCTCCTCCAGAGGAAGGTCAAATTTTGTTCCAGATTTTGTTCCAGAGCAAGGACCAGCTTGTGCCGTGGGAAAAGTTGAAAAGCCAAATTGTCTTTCCTCCACTTCTCTTGAAGCGCTCCTGAGTGTTCACATCATAAGCTTTCTCAGGCGAGAGGGGAGCAGGGGAGTTAGATTGCCTTGTAAGTACAGCAAGTTTCTATTTAGTTGACGTTAGAGTTGCAGTATCTAGAGCACAAGTAATTAATTAACTAATAGTTGAAGCCAAACAATACGATTTGAGGGTAAGATTTCACAATCTGACACTATAGGGGAGAATTAGTACCTTGGGTAACAAACCAATCATACACCGCATCAGCTTATTAGAAGTCCTAATGATATTTGCAGTTTATTTATGGCCAAAACATAAATCCAGTGGTAAGTCTGGTTTCCACAGAAAAGTGTCAGACTCTCAAAGCAGCGCTCGTGTGTAGTTTTGATGCCTCTGCACCTACACAGTGTCTTGGTGTCCTAGGAGTTTTTGACTTCAGACTATTTCCAGACTTCGGTAGTGATGCAAAATGCAATAATCCTATTGAATCCTGAGAAGGAAAAATGCACTATTTTATTTGCATTGACTTCTTAATTTTTTTTTTTCTTTTATTAACATATGGCTGTAGAGCGGGAAGCTTAGCAGCATTCGTCAGCACTGCCCTGGAGGCTGCTTCCAGGCTGGCTATAGAGGATAGCCTATGTGACCTCCTGCCCGGGTCCCTGTCAGCTTTTGCTGCTGGAGGGCAGAGCGGTGAGTGTGTGCCTGGGGACATCCCCTCGTGCCCTGTGCACTCAGGCTACGTGAGCTCTGCCGACCCGCAGGATGTGTCCTGGCTGTGTTGGGGCGTGTGGGCACCTGGTGGGTGAGGCTGGTCAGGAGAGCTCCGGTCAGCTTCCTCACTAGGGTGTTTCTTGGGAATAAGGATAAGAGGAGCCTTTGAAGGACTGTTGAACTAGACAGATTGGTGGAGGAAATCAAAGCCAGGTATTTTCAGCTGAACTGATTTCTAGCTTATTTTCTTTTTTTTTTTTTAACTGGGTTTTAACATCAGTACATCTTTTTAGAAGATGAAGGGAATCTCTTAGTGATGAGATTCAGCATTGCTGCATAAGCAGGCACTGCAGTAGCGGGTTTTTTTGCTTATTTTTATGAGTAAACTGTGTTTCTCTGTGGTTGCTGACTAGCCTTCACTTTTAATCACACAGGAATAAGGGCACATCAAATACTGTGCAAAAGAATAGGGAAAATAAAATAGAAGAACTAATGTTGAAGACTTGATATATATCTGAAGGAGGGAGCTTCCTATACTGTTTTACTGTATAATTCTGTGTAGAGCTTTTTATTACAAGATACGTTTTCACTTCTTGACAATGCAGGTTGTTGAAGACACTCAGCTGATGTTGCCTCTCATCTCTCTATTCTGAAACAAGAGTCAGTTAAAATAATTTGTAATTTTAGGCGAGAACTAGAATATCTATTTTAGCAGGGCTTTCAGCCAGAAGCAGCCGTGGAGCAGAAGCAGTGCTTGAGACCTCATGTTTCATGAAAAAAGATTTGAGAAATGTTGAATGAGAGAATACAGATCTTTCAAAATGTGGAATATAGCATTTGCAACTGCCATGTTGTCCAGCATCTTACCCTCCTGAATGTTGAAAAACATTTACACCTAAGGAATAGAAATGTTATTTTTCGTACAATGAGCAATACCAAAAAATGGCTAGAAACATTTGTTGTCAGAAAGACACGGTAAACCTTTTTTGTCTGAGTTATTGAATAAATGTTGCTGCAGCACAACTCTCATCTTTTACAACACTTAGATTTTACTGATAATGCTTAGAAAATAAGTTTTATTGTGGATAAACATGTTTGTTGTGATGTCCTGAGATTCCAGAAAATCACTGACGTGTTGCATTGTCTCTATCAAACTCCAAGTTAGTCCACTGGTACATGCTCATGTGATTTGCAGGTGAGTAAAGAGACTGCTTTATTATGTTGCCAGATACTCATTTCTTGTGAAACTGGCAGAAATGCTTTCTGACACTTGCTAAAAAGCATCTTTAAAGGATTTTTCCACTTCTCCTTTTCATCTTCTTTCTCTTCTGGGACAGTACTCTAAATGATAATCTCAACTGCTCACTGACGGTGATAAATTAATAATTTTTATAGTGAATCCCATCATCCTGACCTCAACCGTTGGCAAAACACTGCTCTACAACACCTAAGTGCTGTTCTTGTGATCTCATGCAGTGTTATCCTGTTTCATTTAATCTCATTGGGATTGATTTTTGAGTAAGCAGATGGCTTAGTCTTCTCTAAGAGTCCATAAGGAAATGCCTTGTCAGAAATATTCTGTGTCTCATGACATTTAACTTTTCTGTGATCTGAGTGTTTGTAAGAGTATATTCAGCTTTTTTGTGATGTTCATCAGGAGGGTTTCATTGCTGATCCTCAGACTCATAAATGGAGACCACAATTCTGTTGCAGGACGCCTTTCAGAGCAAAGCCTGTTTGGCCAACAGGGTGCTGGTTCCATGGGTGCTGCTGCTCAGGCAGTCTTTATGAAAGCTTAGTTCTCTATCTGTTTTGAGGATGTGGATATATCTAGTGCAGCTAGTACGAACTGAAGAAAAATAGTATAAAAAGGCAACCTGGATTAGCAACATTTTCATTTCTTTAAAAACACAATGGATTCATCAAAATTGAATGATTCTAAGGTGTTAATTTTATTGCCAAATAATTACTTTAAAAAATCAGGAAATACTAACTGTAAAAAATTTTTCATTCTTTTTGACCTATAACTATTATGATATATTGGATAGTGACTAAGTACATGACTATTTAGTATGAAATTTAACTTTTTGTTAAATATGGTAGTTATTCTTCCAATGTTTACTTATGTACAGTCTTAATTTTTACTTTGTCAGAAAACAGTGAATTACACTTCTAATTGCAAGATTTTTTCTTTTTTTCAGCCTATGCTTTATCGGGCTACTTTTGGTTAAATATTACTGTGTTGCAGTATCTTGGATATTATTGTATTGCGTTCTTGAGACATGGAGGGCCAACCGCATACTGTTTTGTATTAGCAAAAGCGCAGCCACAAGTCAAGGGAAGCGATGGCTTCCCTCTGCTCGGCACTTGGGAGCTTACATCTGGGGAATTGCGTCCAGTTTGGGGCTTCCCAGTGCAAGAGAAGGATTTATGAAGAAGAGCAAGTTCCAGCAGAGGAATGTTGAGATGGTTTGGGATCAAGGGCATAAGTGCAGGGGGAAGCTGAGGAAGCTGGGTTTGCTCAACTGGAAGATGAGAGGAATAAGAAGGATCTGATTGCTGTCTTCAGCTATCTAAAGCAGGGCATTTAGAGGAGTCTGATCTTCTTAGACGTGTGTAGTAAAAACAGAAGACAACAGTCGCATGTTGTAGCAGGGAAATTCTGATTAGGTAAGAGGTAAAAAAATATTCACAGTGTGAGTGGTTAAGTACTGGAAGAGGTTTCCCAGGTTTCTCTGTTATTGGAGCCTTTAATAACTAGACTGATCAAGGTATGGAGCAAACTGATCCTTCTTTGAAATTAGCACTGCTTGGTGCAGGGGCAAGATGACTGCTAAAGTCTCTTCTAATCTGAAGTACTTGATGATTCGATGAATATTCATATGAATGATGGAATTTTTTTTTTTTGAGTTCCAGTTGTCTTGCATATTCTGAGTAACTAAGAAAAATTACATTTATAAGAACTTTCTCCCTAAAGTCTACTTACCAAAGGAGGTATTTGTAGTGAAGGGACTAGATCTAATTGATTTTGCTTACCCATGTCCCTCCAGATTTGTTCGTGGAACTAGAAGAGATCACACTTTCATTTTACTGATGGACTGGAAAATAAGCTCTCCTGTTTCTGCAACTCCCTGCGGGTTCATCAGTTTTGAATAAATTAGTAACTGAATGGGGCTATTTGCATGAACCAAGATAAAAAAATATATATAGCCTTCCTGTATTAACACAACATGTTATAGCTGTCAAAGCTGGTTTATCTCTTTAATGAACTACACGTGCTTAGACAGACAAACATATTATGGGGTCTTTTTAAGAGCTCACTATAAAATTTGCACTCTTGCATCACCATACAGAGAATATTGTTCTTGAGGCTGTTAGTACATTTTTGCATACATAAAAATTAATCTGTTTTGGTCTTCTCTCTCTGCCAGGCAGACCAGGTACTTTATGTATGTAGAATAAAAGTATAAAGAATATGTATAAAGAATAAAAAGGGTGAAGAGGGCTCTTCAGAGGAAAAGGAGCTTAAAAAGACAGGAATTTTGTTCTGAAATTTTCTAGCAGCTAATGTATTAGGCCTTTGAACTATTTAACTTGGGCTGTATTGCTGGATTCTTCGTCGTCGTCGTCTTCTTCTTCTTCCTCTTCCTCTTCCTCGTCTTCCTCTTCCTCGTCTTCCTCTTCCTCGTCTTCCTCTTCCTCGTCTTCCTCTTCCTCGTCTTCCTCTTCCTCGTCTTCCTCTTCCTCGTCTTCCTCTTCCTCGTCTTCCTCTTCCTCGTCTTCCTCTTCCTCGTCTTCCTCTTCCTCGTCTTCCTCTTCCTCGTCTTCCTCTTCCTCGTCTTCCTCTTCCTCGTCTTCCTCTTCCTCGTCTTCCTCTTCCTCGTCTTCCTCTTCCTCGTCTTCCTCTTCCTCGTCTTCCTCTTCCTCGTCTTCCTCTTCCTCGTCTTCCTCTTCCTCGTCTTCCTCTTCCTCGTCTTCCTCTTCCTCGTCTTCCTCTTCCTCGTCTTCCTCTTCCTCGTCTTCCTCTTCCTCGTCTTCCTCTTCCTCGTCTTCCTCTTCCTCGTCTTCCTCTTCCTCGTCTTCCTCTTCCTCGTCTTCCTCTTCCTCGTCTTCCTCTTCCTCGTCTTCCTCTTCCTCGTCTTCCTCTTCCTCGTCTTCCTCTTCCTCGTCTTCCTCTTCCTCGTCTTCCTCTTCCTCGTCTTCCTCTTCCTCGTCTTCCTCTTCCTCGTCTTCCTCTTCCTCGTCTTCCTCTTCCTCGTCTTCCTCTTCCTCTTCCTCATTATTATTATTATTATTGTTACTACATTTTCCCTTCATTTGTGTAGCTCTTTGCTTTTGAATTGAATGTTTGCTGATATGGAGGGAAAGTTTTAAACTGGTGCCATGAACGAAGTTGGGCGAAGCTGTGTCTCAGCACATTTTGTTTTACAGTTGACTGTGAACTAAGTGTAGGGAAACAAAGCTGGGAAATGTCCTTGGACAACATTTGTTCAGCAATACATCACCTTTGAAAATGGATCATCAGCTCAAATTAACTGTTTGTAATTGGGATTGTTTTCATCTGTCCTAGATCTTACCTTTTCACAGCGACTCCCTGGCAGGAATAAAGAATATTATGGAAGGAAATAAGACTTTTTTGGGGGATGTGTGGAAAGGAGTAAGGGATGGGACTAAAGGAAGAAAATGCTCATTAATTATTTTAGTATTGTCTACATTCCCAAATTCTTTTCTCTTTTGTCTCTTACCTGGCAAACCCTGACTGACCCAAACCAGGGCTTATGTCCTTTCATTTCCATCTTCCACCTTCTTCCTACTTCTAGGTCTGAATCACTCAGCCTTTCATTAGCATTTCAGAGAAAATCTATGTAACTCAACCTATATACTGTGGCTCAAACATACTTTCCTCGTCACGTGCAATTTCCATGGCTGGTGGAAATTAGGAGGCATGTATAGTGAGAAATAGTTCCTCGGAAACCAATATTCATTTGTTTCTGTTTCTTCCTTATTCCATTTGCATCTTGTGTGCTTCAGGGACCAAATCTGGAGGGAGCTAGTGCAAACAGCATTCCTCCTCAGTGTCCTGGTTTCTTATGTGGACTATGAGATGGGTCTTTAAAAGCATCAGTGTGTACCTAGAATTGTGATAATGATAGAATCACTCCTTTCTGTATTAACACGAATAGGCAGTGCTGGGCAATATCATAAAGCACCATTTCATTTCTTTCTAGTCAGACTATTGCCACGTATACTCTTCAGCTACTGCATTTTATTGGGGGGGGGAACCAAACCAAACCAAATGCAAAAAACTAACAAAACAAAACCCTAAACAAACAAATAAACAAATCCCACCAATGCCCTCTCTCTCCCCCCTCCCCCCACAAACCCCAAACAAAAAGCCCAGCACCAAAACTCTGAATAGTCATATTGCAAGTGTCCTAAGAATTCACAGTCTGTTGAGAAGAGTGTATAGGAAGGAGGATTTGGGTATGTATTGATGTGTGTGGTCACACTCCTCCCAGCTATGCATGTATATTGTGGACTGTTTCAGCAGCATATTTTGCCCTCTGCTCCTGCTCAATGATTTATTCAATGCTGTTGGCCATAAATGCTCTTTACTGTTAAAAGGTAAAGCTTAACTGTGGATGAAACATCTTAAGGATAGGATAGACCAGCCATTTCACCCAGCACTGCTTTACCGAGCTCTTACGTAGTGGCTTTTTTTGTCTCAGACAATCTTTCCTTTCTATTTCCTCTTAATATAATTAGGAATGGAGTTCTGTTTTGTTTTATCTGCTTTTGAAATATATTCATGGTACTATTTTTTTTTTTTCTTTTGGAGAAAAAATGGACTGCATTTCCAGGAACAGATCAGGCTACAAGCTTAGAAGTAATGCAATTTAGGTTATAAAGCATGTAACCGATTTAATGCATTAGTAATAGCAGTATTTTTCTGGTATATAGCTTCACAACAAAATGGGAATCATCACAACTACAATTACATATTTCAGATGCTTCAATGTACGTCTTTTACAAGTGAAAGCAAGCAGATGCTATTCTGTAGCAAGAAACGGGTTCTACAGAAAAAAGGTATTGGCCTTTGCAGGTGTCTGTGGGGTACAAAGTTAAATTCAGGGGCCTCAATTCTGGCTTTGCGGGTCAGCACTGGTGACAGGTCTGGCTTTGGTGCTGTGAGATTTGTCTCTAGCTCCACTGTTAGTCTCTTTCTGTATGCAGTGGTGATGGGGGATAATGTTGTAGCTGAAGGTCAACTGAGAAAGATGCAATCTGATGGAAATGTTAGCTTATTCGAAAAGCATTTTTATCCCATAATGGCTAAAATGATGGCACCAGATGCAGAGTAGTGGTTTTGAGATGATTTGTATTGATCATCTTTGCTGGTTTCCTATTTTACTGCCTAGTAAGTACTGCTGAGCTTTTTGTCCTAAGCTGATGATAATATATAAGGGTTGTCAATAGCCTTCATTATCATTATTTTGAATTTGCATATTAACACACACACATATCGTAATTACCCTACTCTTTATGGCTGTTTGCTGTATGTACAAGGGCAGAGGAAATAAAAAAAAAAAAACCCTGTATTTTTCATTTTGGTCTGAAAGTCTGGACAATAGTCTTAATGCAGTAGTGTGTAATCATTAGAAAGGGCTATAGATAGCAGTTTTAGAAACTTAACATTTTTTTCCTTTGTTGTAACACGTGACCTTTTCATCTCTTTGATCCCTTAAGCTGTGGATTGAGTAACCTTGGATTAGTAGAAACAAGAAATGCTGTGCATCATCTAATGACATATTTCTTCTGGCTACATCAAAGAAGGTTAGATAAGATCTGTTGTAGGAAATCTTTTGCATAGTCTACAGGAGCGAAGCTTGTAGCCGAGGATATTGTGACTTCCTCTGGCAATGAAGGATAAAGCCGAAATGGACTGCCATGCTGGTTTATCTTGAAAAGCTTAGGGAAACCTTGAACACATTTGAAATAATGTTGACAGTGCAACAGCAGATCTTCTTAAGTGAAACTTCCTGTCCTACATGCTGACATTGGAAATAGCAGTAAGAAGTTACTGAGTGTTGATACGTCTTGTAGCTAATTTTAGATTGTTGAGAAGTTGCTGTTTAGTTCACTTGGTTTTGATACTGTGGTGTTCAAAATTCTCCTCAAGGAAAGGTGTTGAACAGTATTTTTGTCTTCAATCTGAAACTGAAATAGTGGTAATATTACTTTTCAATATGTGTTGCTGTTGTTTAGCCCTGAGCTTAAATAGGTTTTATTATATCCTGTAATATGAATGAATGGCAAATCTGGCTTCGTTCCAGCCTCATCTGTAAAATGGGAATAATGTTTTTATGATTCGGAGATTGTGCAAAACTGGCAAAATAAGTTCAAAGATGTAGTCAGCGAGCCTTCTTTAACCGTACATGGTGCTCTTCATCTTTAAATAAAATTACTTACCCTCTTGAAAATGTAAAAATGATTACATTTTCTGCTGTAATCTTGCAGAACAGGGATGTGTAGGGATTGTGCAGAAACATTTGGGATGTAATGAATTATTGAAAAATAATATGTACAGGGGGAGAAAGACTAGTCACTTTTATGTAGAATTTCTAAGGTGCTTGTAGTTGGTTGGAGTTGCTGTGTGTAGGTACAACATGGACAACAGCTGGCTTTGATGTCAGGCTGCATCTTCTGTCCTCTGTTTGTGGCTCTTTCCTCCTACCCCTGGCAGAGGGAAAAGCAACACTGGCACTGAACAGGTGTCCTGAGGCTTCGTCCAGTGTGACAAACAGCCCCGCAGTGAAACGCTTCTCCATTGGCATTTTGTGTCAGTCATACATTGGTCAATATTATTGGGTGCAATAAATCTATGGTGATTTGGTTCACGCTTAATTGATGGCGTTTAAGAAACCTGTGCAAAAGTGCATTTTTCAGCTATACCGTGTTGTGAAGGACATTCACAGAGAAGTTCCGTTGCCTCACTTAAAAGGTAGGCTTGATGAAATACAGAGAAGATACAAAGCTAATGAAGTACTTAATATTGGCCAATGGAATTGATGATTTTTGAGTATTTTCCATGATTATAGCTGAACATAACAGGCATTTTCTTCCTCTTATAAGAGAATGTATAGTGACTGTAATGAGTAGCAATGAGATGACGTTATGAATGTTAAACATCCTGTGCATAAAGTTGTTTGACAGCTGGCCTGGCCTGAATCAGCATTTTCTTTTAATCTCTCAAAGTGTACTAAAGAGATTCTGCGCCCATCCGCCCCCCTCCCATTCCCAAAGACTAAATGTCTTATCAGAGATCAGTCTTTGCATCTATTAGGAAGAAAAATAACCAGTGTGGGAAGGAAGTGAGTTTCCTATAGCTGGGCCCTTAGGATAGGAAGAGACCAGAACAGCTTTTAGATGAGAGAGGTATCCTTCAGGATGTAGAAGAGGGGAAAAAAGTTGACTCAGAAAAATTCAATCATGCAGCCTAGAGTTTTTGTAATAAATATTTCCAGAGGTAAAGTAGACAGAATAACAGTCAAAGAATTCAGTTTAAAAGTGGTTTTGCAAAGCTCCTTGTGGGAGAAGTGAGGACGGATTGCTATTTTCGCTCTGGCATTTTAGCAAGTACAAATCTTTAGCTTTGGCATTTCTTATCTTGAAAATCTATTCTTGGTTTAAACCTAAATAACAAAACTCGCATGCGCTGAAGTATTGGTTTTATATGACAGCTAGTGTGTAAAAGTGCCTACAGTAACAAAGGATTTAAAATAAATAAAATATTTCAGAATTTTTCTTGGCATTAGGACTCAGAGCAATACCTTTTCATCTCTATTCATTGTGGATGAAAATACTTCTGATTCTTCACAATTAATTTCTGAAGTAGCCAAACTGCGGTCCAGATATCTGCGGTGTGAGATCAGAATTTTTAACAATATTTTTCGTGTACTTCAGGAAACTTTGAGTTGTAAAGATGATGTGGTAATTCTTTAAAATTTGGCCTTTCATAGAATTCAATGTCAAACTTAAGTTCCTTTGGAGTCCAGTGTAAACTGTTTAGTAAGCTTATGTAGAAGCTAATCATGTTATGAAGTACTTACAATCACTTAAGACATTCAGCTTCTTGGTTGTAAACATAAATGGTATTATTAATCTCCAAGCTACATCACTGGGAAGAATAGATCAAAATACAATTAAGACTGTTATATTTAAAGATCTTTCCACTGATACTGGTTGAAAAGGTGCAAATGGTTGTAGTGGTTGCAAGTCAGCGCTAGTTATTTAGAGCAAGTTGTTAATCTGTTTCGGCTAGTCAAGGAATTTACAGCTGCTCAGTGGATCTGCTTTAGTATTTTGATTTAGTACAGAATGAAATGGAAAATATTTCATTAAAATACATATACCAATAAAGTAATTCAAGACAGCTCATAGTAACCAATCTCTGAAAAGATTTCTGTAAATAGAAAAGAAAAAGCAAAAACATAAGAATGGTTTTCTTGGTTATTTGTGAGATCATTTAGACAAGTTTTGTCTAATGTCCTGAAAAATATCTTTGGCACTTCCTAATTCATTAAGTTTGTACCTCTGTGACACTTCAGGTGATGTGAACAGAACAAAACTTTTGGTACAAAATCTTTTTTGATAAAAAAAATTTTTAGAGTGAAAAAGCTTTTTATTCCTCCACTCTCTTTTTTCTGTCTAAGTTCTCTCTGTAGCACTGAAAGCCTTTCCTCCTTCAAATTAGCACAACATCACAATTTGATCATTTCCTTTCTGAGCTTCTACTGCTTTTTTAAACAGATGAAAAAAAGAAAAGCAAATACAGCTCTTTGCAGCAGATGACTCCAGCTGGTATGTTTAGAGGGGGCTTAACTGCTGGAGAGCTTCTCTGTTCGTTGGTGATTTGTTGTAGAACAACTCTGCCTGAAGCACCCGTGGTACTTGCTGGATTTGGTTCCTGGGACTTACTGGTTTCAAGTTTCTTTGTCATATACTCTTGTTACCCTAACATGAGTTCTGTGACAAGAAGAACTGTAAAAAACAGATGTTGTGCTGCTAATCAGAAGGGTATAGAGACACTTTGGGTAGATGAGACTGCATGAATCAAGCAGTTTTAGATAGTGGTTGGGGTCTTTGGGTTTGCAGATGTCTACTCTTATTACCCTCATAAAACTGAAGGAGTGGGATACACGCTATGAATATTTGCAGTATTCTGCAGGTATGTTTAAGTACGTGCAAGACTAGGCAGAAAATCCTGGTTACCTTCTTGCGTTATGTTTCGTTGGTCTAATTAGAGCTGCCCCTTCACTGTTCTTCGGCTGGTGTGGTTGATTGTTTCTCATTGTGGAGGATGCCTGCTCAGAGCTAGTTCTGGAGCTTTGCTTTAAAGTGTGGTGTAGAAGTATTTGCCTTGGAAGCTGTGGCCCTCTGAAGGGTAGCTGTTAGAGGATGACAGGACAAAGCCTGGGAATCATGCTATATTGCTCTTAAACATGATACCGTAGTCTGGATACAGAAACATTCTTTAGCGACTGAGATGAAAACAAGCATAGGAGACATTTCATTCTTCTAAAAAATGCATTGTAGCAAAACTCTTAAACTCTTCTGTAATTTAATTCATTTCAGAGATTTGCAAAGTAATAACAAACAGGACAGAAGGACTGTTGTAAGTCATAGTGATGGAATAGGTTGTTACCACTTACTGTGCGGTTTGCTGACACGGCTGGGTAAGATGCCATTCAAGTATTAAACATAATTTTCAATATCATCAGTGTTACTGAAGGCTTTTTGACCATTTTGCTGTCCTAAACAGTCTACCACATAATTTATATCTCAGTCTTTGGACACCAGAAACATTGGAAAATATAATAAAAACAGCAAAAGGTTTCTGAGTAGCACTCTAAAAAATGAAGTTCTAAAATGAGTTCCCATATTTAGTTTTTCATTAAGAAAATGTGCTTAAATTTATCCTGTGTTTTAATATTCTTGTTTTTTTTTTTCCCACATGACAGTGAGTAAGGAGCTGCTGTCAGGTTTTCTTGTCGCTTTGTGACTTGGCTGGATGGATCAATGCATGGCTACTGGCTACAGCAACTCGCTGAGTACCTTCAGAATGCTTTAGTTATGGATTTTACTTTTTTAGTTGACAGAAACTTTTAGTCCTTAGCGGATTTATGCCGTGAGGTTCTAATGTGGCATGGAAACACTCTGATTCAATACAAACTGGATGACAAATTCTTCAAAAGGGAAAGAAACAGAGCTGAGTAAAACCTGCAGAGTTTAGAGCAGCTGAGTCTTACAAGCTGAGTTATTCAATTTGCATTGCAGTGAAATCACCTCCACCATTTGTGACTGTTTTTTCTTGCTGGAAATGTTGGGCTAGAATCATGTTTACTACAACAGTGTGTGGTACATGGCTAGTCTGGTGGGATTTATCTGCTTTGCATACCAGTATGCAACCACAAACCATATGCTCTTAGCTGTTCAGTTCATCTCTTAGGGGTTTTGGGAGTTGGGAAGGAATCGTTAGCCTTAAAAAATGAGATGGAGGTGCGGGGAAATGTCTCTGCAATGGTCTATTTCATCAGGGGGTTTTGCTTAGTAAGCATACATACCATGCTAAATAAGGATGTGGAAAATTACGTACCTATAAATCTCAGTGGCGCTCTGCCAGTCTGACTTGGGGAAGAGTTTTATCGTGACTCAGCTGTGGTGATTTGATCCGCTATTAAGTGTTTGAGCAGAGCACATCAACCTGAAAATTTAATGCAAGTAGAAACATTAAGGCATCCTCTCTATAGTTGTGATAGATGCTTCGGAAGAAGGTGAAATCTCCCCCCTCTCCATTAATCTAAATTAATTAATCTTCCTGACCTGCTAATAAGAGGAATAGTGGAGCATGGAAGGTTGCCACCTTTCTTTAATGTCTTGGCTAGTAGTTTTCATTGCCTTTAAATTCTGATTTGCCCCTTCTCTAATTCTCCTCTCGTGTGTGCTGGCTTCCCGGGGCTCATAGTGCTGTGTACACCTGAAAATCCTCCTCCATTCCCATTATTAAACCTGTTAATCAGTCTGCGACAGATAAGCTGCACTTTTCTTTCCTGTACAGCTTAGGAGAGGCAAAAAGGGCTCTGTATAGCAAGAGATACCTTTCAGAGGGAGTGCTCTGAACCTCTATTATTAAGTTCCTTAGTCTTCCTGGTGATCGGCAGAGTAGCTTGGTCTGTGTGGAAGAGGTAAAAATAGATGGGACTTTACCCATTTAAATATTTTTGGATGTGATCTATAGTTCATAGGTGCAGTAAGGCTTACATGTAAGATTGTATTCTTAAATTGGCACCAGTTTCTTTACTATGTTAATTTTATTCAGTACATGGTATGTGATCCATTGTGCACATGAATCTGGAAAAAAAAGGCGCTCAGAGGATACGTGTCAGAGTATCTCCATATTTAAGATTTTTAAAAAAAGAATTTACAGGCAGAATTGTACCTCAAGGTCAGCCGTCAGACAAAGCAAATGGTAAACATGAAGCATTGACAGGTGGCAAAGAGGTGAAAAGTTTGTCTTCATAGCACCAGGTTATTGTCTGCCTCGTGGTGAATGAAACTGCTGCCACTGAATTGTATGAGCATTGCACCTCACCTTTCCTTCCTGGCCTAAGCTCTTCCTGGCATATTAATTTTGCAGATTTGTTCTCAGCATGGACAGAAGTAAGAGTGATTAAGGGCTGCTTTTTTTTTTTTTTTTCCTCTTTAAATGAGAATGTGGAGGCCTAGTAGCATACATGATTTGATAAAATGAAATATAGATGGAACAAAAATAGTTAGAGTGCTTGTACTCCATTAGCCCTTTTCTGTTACTGTACAAAACTAGAATGTTTAACTCCTTTTTTTTTTTTTTGTTTTGTTTTGTTCGTTTATCAAATGCTCACATTTTATTCTATTGATTACCCAGGGCCAAGATTGAATCATCTTTGTACTTGTGTGGAAATACCTATTCTTGGTTTTTTTTTACTTCCAGCTCCTACTTCTATGTACAACGTAATGCCATTGTGATTATCAGGCTATGTCAATATGGTCCCTGATATATGTCCAGATTTGTAAATTACTCTGTCAGATAAATCCAGGAAAAACCACCTGAGTGGAATGACTGCAGAAAACAAATACTAGAGGTATTTAATGTTGCCTGGTAATAGCAATATAGCAAGCTAAGGCTACTAGTTCTTGGTACTCTGTAGGTGAGTAGTAAAATAAGCATTTGACCAAAAGCTGGCGGTGGAAAACAGTACCCTGTGTGAATGCTGGTCAGTACTACTCCTTGGGCTAGAGATTTTATGACAGGCTGACTTGTGAAAATAGTTCTTAAAATGGATGGTAAGGAGAATGAAAGGTTGGAGAGATGAGCTTGAAGTTCATTAAAACAGTAAAATACTTGTACTCCTCAAATTACATTTAATGGCTGCTAAAATCACAGCTTAATTTTAAAATTTCAAAGCACTGAAAGCACACTCAAGAGCATCGTACCTAGTATATGTAACCAGGTGCTGATAGCTGTTGTCTCCTGAGTAATAAATTTGTAACTCTTCTGGAAGCGGCCGCTGGTTTTTAATGTGATTTCTAGAAGTTGGGAAGGAATGTGTTTCTGCATTGTCTCAACTGAAAGGGATGATGAAAGCTGGGGGATTGCTGGAGTTAAGTAGCTGGTGAAGAGCTGTGCAGGCTTTGGTTGAATGCAGGGTTCTGTGAGATAATAGCACAACAGACCATAAAAATGACCATTAATTTTTTTATACGCTCAAGTATACAGACTAACAGCTGATTTCAATGATTAAAAAAATCCAATGCCTTATCTCCTACTTCTAGTGGCCACAGAATCTGTTTAATCTTCTCCTAAAATGTAGGTAACCGTGATATGTCTCCTGATGGACTGAAGGCTGCTCTTCCTCCAGATCAAGCTAGTAGACTTTGCTATGACTTCTTATAGCAAGTTGCTGCAGTGATACACGTATATTTTGTTTTTCTAATGCCAAAATACAATGCTTAACTTCTGAAAAGCTTCTGGTTTGCTATCATATAATATATTCTAATAATGTTTTGAACTAAGCAGAGGTCTGAGCTTTCTGCAGAGTTCCTCTTCGTTTTGCATGATGTGCACAAACAGCCTTGCTAAGTAATTACTTGAAAATTTGTGTATACTAATTCTTCCTGAAAATATCGAATGGAATATTAATTGGATTGTTTCACTTTGACACATGTGCATTGAGCTTTTGTGAGCATAAGCAGGTTTCCTTTGTCTGCAACAACTAGCTCACAGTTTGTGTGAATTCATGTAGGTTTTGGAGACTGCAAGAATATTTGCCTATAGGGTTCTCTACAGCTGTTGGCCTGCTGATGCCAAGAGTCCACAGATTAAACTGTTCCTTTCTATTGTAAAGAAAGATCCGCAAGCATGCTTGTAACTCCCCCCCCCCCCTGCCCTTGATAATGGCCATATGTAAGAATGAAAGAAAAATCTGTTAAATGAATTATATTCAAGGAAAAGATGACCTTGTCTAAGTTAAAAATACATTTACAGTTGCAAGTTGATGTTGAATTTACAGGTCTTGTTCCTATCAGCTGTTTAAATTAATGTGGCAGTTTTAGCTTTGTATTTAGGATGGGAAAAAAGTTCTGACAAAACAGTATCAGCATTTATTATGCAAATATCCAATAAGCAGATGCTGAACTTTTGAGTCTTAAGATTAGTTTGGTCAGCTTCTGGTGTGCATTTTGTAAACAGGTTCTCAACAGGATTTTAGGATCCCGGAGTAAGAGGCTGGGAAATAATTCATCCTTCCTGCAGACACCACTGGAGCATGCATGTGCAGGTGTCTTTACATGTGTGGTTTAAGCACAACCTTTACAAACCTTACAAACCTTTATGCTCCTCTTTTTCAAACTACATGTGTGCAAATTAGGGCAGATTAATCAAAATGCATGTACACGTGCATGGGTGCACATACATTCATTATCCCCTATGTGTACATTTACAAAGACTTTTTGGCAACTAAAACCTATGTAGTATTTGGAGCAATTTTAATGTTATTGCTGCATCCAGGTATACAAACCTGCCTTACTAGCAGCTAGATGGCTAAGAGAGGTGCTGCTAAATTATATTGCAAAAGGAGGATCAAGTTGTATAGTTTCTAATTCCTGCTTCTTTCTCTCTTTCTATGGATGATTTTAATACTCTTCATTTAGCAAGTGGGGAAAGCAGCACTGCTTAATACAACTCACCTGCACTAATGAAGTTGGCAACCAAAGAATTTGCATGCTATAATGAGGTGCTTGTGTGCAGTAGGTTTTAAAGGAAGAATATATAATGAATTGTAATGGAAAAAAGGTATGGTGGGAACAGATATTGTAGTGAGTGTGCAGTCTGTAAAGACTGCAGAATGTTTTACCTCTGAGGACGGTACAGTTTCTTAAAAAAATTTAAATTTGCTTTTTTGTAATCTCATTCAGACAGAGGAAAGAGTTCTTATTTCTTTGCTGTCTGTCATCTGATTAAATACTAATCTGTGTTGTATTATACTTTATTACAACAGATTAAAGTCTTGTGCAAGTCCAAGAAACAGGTTAAATGCCTACTGACTTAATGAATTACATTAAATATCAGAAAAAATGGGTTAAACTTCGAATTTGCTTCAGGGAAAAAATCTTGCAGGGTTCAGAGTTGATTTTAAAGTATTTTAAACAAGCAAGTTCTAGAGGAAGATTGCTGCAGCAGAGGTAGCTCATTCCAGGTTTAAGGTGGTTGCAGTAATGACCTGGAGTCCCAACCGCTATTTATTTTAATTCTGAACAATTATGTTATGATAATAGGATGAAACGAACAGCAATATCATATTGTGTGGGAGGATCGCAGCAGAGCTTGGGTGCAAGTCCAAAGGATTTAAGTCTTCATTACGTGCACTTTGCAGAGAGGGGTGAGTGCTGAACAGGCTTTCTGAGGGGTGGATGCTCTCCAGGCCAGGTTGAGCCAGGCTGAGCCAGGCTGCCTGAAAGACTCTTGTATACTCATGTTGTTACTTCCTCGTGTTTTGAATTTGAATAAAGCAGAGAGAAAAGGAGTGTGTGTCTTGTCAATATTTCTAGACTGAGTGGTAACCTTTTTCCTTGTTTTGTTGGTTAAAAAAACCTCAAAATAAGCAAAAGAGCAGGTGCCTTTGGGAATTGTGACCTGGCTGTATTCACCAGGTCGCATTTTTCCCCCTCCATTAGTCTGTAAATTCCTCAGATCAACCTCCGCAGAGCTCGCAAGGTAAAAAGAAATGTCAGACCTTGAAGAGGAGATAAGGGTTGGAAACACTGGTAACGTCTGGAATAGGGGAGGTTTATGGCAGTGATTTTGATGGTAGAGGAAATAAAAATTTTGAAGCCTCATGTTGATGATGCAGAATTCCCCACAATTTGGGACAGTCTCTCTCTCTTGTTTAGGTAAATAAATACTATTTATGCTGATATTTAAATTTCAAAGCATATTGCATGTTACAGAGATGTCTTTTGGTCTATGTACAGAGTATCTGAAACTGAATGCAAATGTCACACTCCTTGTTACTAAATTAATAAGAAAGAATGAACATAAAAGCAATTAGCATCTTCATATCCCCAGTCTAAATTCAGCTTTCTAGAGGAACTGCTTTGCATAAACAATATGAATCAAAACTTCTTCCCATGTGCAGAAGAAGAGCTGTCAGTTAAATCAAAAGACTTAACACTGAACATAATGGTATAGAGGGTTTTGCTGTCTTTGAGGGTAATTTAGTGAAATATAAGCAGCTGAAAATACGTTTAGGACTTTTGTGAAAGAAAATGAAATTCTTACTTGCCTACTTGCAAAAAAGTGAAAAAAGACTCCCAAAAACCAAAAGGCAAACAAAACCGAGAACTCCTTATACCTCACCTTGATACAATCTATTTTTCGGGGTATCTTGGGAGTTCTGGATATGCTCTGTAATCTGGTCATGCAAACATTTCTCGTCTTCCAGCTTTGTTATGGACTTTTGGTCTACCTGGATGCATAAGAAACTTGCCAATTAATTTTCCTTCTCGGGGTTACGGTCTGTCTTTCAGACTTCCTCGTGATCACACGCACCTAGTCTGATTTGAATTTACAAGGACAAAGAATTGAAGCTATTTACTTCCTCCCTAGAGACCTCACGTACAGTGAGGCTGATTTTCTTTAATCAAAACCAGGCCTCATGAATTTAAGCAAATGCTGTGATTTCAAAAGTGGTTGCTATGTTGTCCAGAAGAAAAACATGAGTGAAACACTAGACTGTGTTCAGTCTGTCTTTGGGCTGCAAGATGCAAAATATGAGTTCAGGAAGAGAGGGGGTGGGGTGTGAGCAATCACAAGATCAAGTTTGTTAAACAGAATTTAATTAACTTATTTATGGATGTTCTTTTGTAAGCCCGTTCCTTTAAGAAAGGAATGTGTTGAGAAAGCTGTACCAACCGCAAGCAAAATCACTTGTCGTTTAAAGAAGTAGAGGAGAGCACTTCCTTGCAAGTGCGGTGGAGGTAGAGCAGAGTCGTGTTGCCTCTCTAAGGAAAATCCCTCATCACTCAACAAATTGTCCATCGCAACTCCTAGACCTGGAACTCTGGAAAAAATGAACTGTACACTTTCTCCCGTAAAGTGGATGAGTGGGACTAATAGTGTTTGTACTGTGGAAAGGAAAAGCATTACCGAACCTCTGGAAAGAACTCCTCCAGTACAATATTCTGTGGTTCCAGGCAATAATCTTGTCATGTTGGAGTGAATGTATAATCATACGTAATAAAGCCAGACAACTTAGTGCTGAGATAAAGACATAGTACTACCTAACAGTTGCTTTCTGTAGCTATCAGTATATAAATGGTTTTGTTAGTATGTATAAATTACTTCAAAAATAAGAAGGGATTTTACAATAACGTATTGATTGACCAATTAATAAAATTCCCGTTTGAAGTCCAGCAGTAGCTTAACTTGAGTTCTTCTAGGAAGCAGTGAATGTTTCAGCTTCTCGAACCATGTAAAGTTGTATTTCCAACAAAATTTACAAAATTGCCCTTTTTTCATTCAAAAGTGTTCATGGTGTTTTTTTTCCCAACTTGTGATGGATTTGTTGTGTATATTTATTGCATGAACAGCTGTGGAAACATATAGCAAATTCAGATGTACTTTGCCCGTAGTAGCTATTTGGATGAAATGGGCAGAACTGCATAATGTATTTAACAAGCTATTGGAGAGGCTTCAACGTGGTGCAAGGCATGTTTGCAGCGTGACATGCTGTGAACTCTTGCACGTGGGCGTTATGTGCGTGTGCCAGCAGCGGAGCTGTCTCATTTACTAGGGGTACTTGAAGAGTGATGTAAAATAGAAACCATTCAAGGTAATGTTACACATCGTGATCATCAGTATCCCTCATCTCTTGTCTTATTTATATGCTTTTACTGCACTTTGCCCCCCCAAAATAATAGGTAACCTTGGTGTCCAACCGAGTGGCAGTGGCTTAACATTTGTCATCCATGTGATTCGTACTGGTGGGTCTCGTATGTTGTTGGCTTTTGCAGAAATGTTTGGTGGTTTTGTGGTGTGGAACATGTTGTTTTATAGTGCCTGAGCAGTGGCCAACAGATTTGTTTCAACTTTAACCAGAGACTGATTCAAACCAATTACCCTGGAGAATGAATCCTGGCACCTTGTGTTGGTGCTGTTACTGTGATAGACGTCAAGAACAGATGCAGGCAGCTTTGCAGCTTCAGAGCTAATATTGTTGCTTTCTTGTGCAGCACTGCTATTGCTGTAGTTCCTCGTGCCTGCTGAATGGAAGAAAGGTGAGGACTAACTATTTACCTAAGACTAGAGGAAACATTTTCAAGAGAAGCACTCAAAATGTGATTCACCTCCAGCTTGTTTGCCTCTCATAATTTTGAGTGCTCTTCATTAACTGAATGTTGTGTGCTATTTTTCCTGTGTAGACCTCTAGGGAAAATTTAACTTAACTAAGAGAAACATGTTAATACAAATTAAATACTTTTTTATTCCCCCCCCCCCTTGGATGACATGCCATCTGCCAATAGCACAGGGGTATTAAGTGTTTCCAAATTCTAATTGTTCATTTTTTTTTTTTCTTTAGCAGATGGCTAAAGAACAGCTTTTCAAGCTCTTTTCAGAAGGTGAGCCCGTGTTCTCTCCAGAGCAGATTATATAGTGGTGGCTTTAACTTTTAATCAACTGATAGCTTGTTCTCGCGTTTTGCTCCACCTCTGGCACTTCAGCACTTGCAAGTTTGGCAGTGTTTTGGCGGGACTTCACATGCATACTAGTTTTGTGCAGTCAGTAGTCTCTTAGCTGTGTTAAGTTACCTACAATATTGCCAGCTTTCACAGTATCACTGGACATGTTCCTTGCTGTCTTTTGCTTGCTTGCTCTCCCTAGCTCAGGTGATGTACAATGTAAGAATTTGCTTGGAAAATATGAACCAAACTCCAGAGTTTATCAAGAGATCCATATTCCAGAAATGAAACATCTGTAGTGTTATTACGTGTCTGTCTCATGATGTACTACTGAAGACATTTATCATTAGTTGCTCAGTGATGTCATGAACAACTTATGTTCTTTTTTTTTTACTGTCAGAAGTGGCATTCTGGGGAATGTGAGCTAAGGGAAACTGATGCTAACATACTAAAAAAAACTTGATAGGGACTTTTTTTAATGTCCGAATGCTTACTGATTTTTCTACTCTATTGGATTGATCCACAGAAATTATGATTCTAAGTATAAAAAGCAACATATAACTGAAGCTATATATAGCACTGCCATTGGTGTTGTGTGCGAGTTGGTTATGAGAGCAAGGAGAGAGTAATGTTTGCCCAAGTTTACTGAAGCTATGCCTTCACTTAGAGCAGGGAAAGTTGAAAATGATCAGTTCTCTCACTGCACTAAGATGACAGAGTTTGAGTAAAATGGGAGAAAGTTACTCCTGGAACTACCCATGTAAGTGAACTTCAGATGCTGGTGGTGCATGTGAGCCTCCTAAGAGAGGCTGGGAAGGAAAGAGCTTGTCAGATGGAGGAGAAGAGCCTGCCAGAATGGCCCTACAGTCTTCAGTGTTTCAGCTCTGGACCCCTATTTCCACTTGTGAGGCTTGAATCTCCTAGAAAGCTAAAAACCCTTCTTCTCTTTGTAATATACCCATTAAAATGTACAGTGATAGTGTCAACAGTTCCCACTGATCTGCCATTGCAATAGCCTCCACCAGCCCCATCCTGCCTGTTTGAGGAAAGGCTGGAGTTTGAGCAAGGATGAGTGTCATTCCCAAAGTCTCTTCCTTTTGGCAGCTGTTCTCATCCAGGCCAGAGCAGATGGTGTTATGAACCTTGAAGATTCATGGTGCTGAAGAAGGACATTGTCGTTTCTGTTCTTTATTGTGTTAAACTGAGAGCCCAAACTGAGGTACCTGGGGAGACCCAAGGAGTAGAGCAGGAAGAAAGAGAAATCTTTTATCTAATCATGAGGATGCTGAGCAACAGTCTCCCTGGTATACCTTGGCATCTGAGACAAAGTAAAATTCTCGTATTTTGATGATTCCTCCTCAAAGTGAAACAAAATTTCTTTTTCTCAAGAGCCTCAACAAGAGTTTTGCCTCACAAATTTCTTTTCTCTTTAAATCCAACTGAAGTTGTTGAGCAACTGAAGCACTTAAAACAGGGCTTATTTCAGAACTGCTTAGTAGCTTAAAGTAGAAAGCCTTGTGGGATCAGGATTGAAAAGGAGGGGGATAATGTGTATTTCCCCCAGGTGTGGGTGAAAATAGTGGGATGAAACGTTTTCTGTGTAACACCAATCTCTTTTGGGGGGACAGATATGAAATACTGACAGCTGTTGGAGTGCCTGCTTGTTCCCCTAGTGATCATCTGAGAAACAAATTTTTAATATCCATAACCATGTGTGACTCTGGGACTAGACTGTAACCTTTTCTCTGAAGTATAGGGGCTTTATTATTATTGTTTTATATTAATGGCTTGTGTTCTCTTTGAAGTGTAGGGTTTTTGGTTTGTTGTTTGTTTGTTTGTTTGTTTGTTTTACTTTTGACGATGTGTGGTTTATGTTCTTGTACACTTGCTGGCTAGAAGCTGTTTGGGTAGTTTGAAAAAGTGTGAGAAGGAGGAAGTCCTTTCTGCTCCCTCCAGTTTGGCTTCTCTCTGGTTTCTGGAGTGGTGCAGAGGAGAAGGAAAAGAAATATTCTTATTGTTACAGTTTTTAACATTGAACAGCTGCCTTTTAAATTATTATTATTTATTTATTCTTACATGTGCATTCTGGCGTGACTCGCAAGTGAGATAGAGTTCATGGGATTCATCCTGTTCCCTCAGGGACATTTGTTCGCATCAGAGAAACATCACACATTGTGACAGCATTGGCAACCTGTCTTCCACAGAGGCTCAGCGCTGGAACTGATGGGTAATCATAGATCAGGAGTGAGGCATATTGGCAAAGCTTTTTCATGCTTACGCAGCACCTGCCTTTACTGTGCCTTGATCTGTCCCAGGCCCTTAGTCACAATAGCAGTATAGGAACCAAATTCACACTCTGCTTGGCCTGAGGGAGAAAAGAATTGAGTAATTAATTGCATAGTGCTTGTAAATTTAGCTACAAAACTCCACTGGTGACTTCCAGCGTTAAATCTGTAAGCACCTAACATGCAACGTGAGTGCCCTGATGAAGACACTGTAAGGATAACTTAAAAAGCACAGCCAAGATTAAGTTTCTAAATGGCACCTAGGAATCCATTTCCCCCTTACCTTAATATGTCAACATGCTAATGAAATAGTGTTGTAGAGGACAGTGTAGATACCAGTGTAAATACACATATTACAGTATATGACGACTTCTCTGAAAGACAGGCTACCCTTGCAGTAAATGGTCATTTGAATTGTTGTATTTTTCAACCAGACCTACATTTCAGAAGAATTTATGATATTGGCAGTCAGCAAACTGGCAGGTGAGGAGTGAAGAAGGCTCCGATCAGTATTTTGATATTCAAATTGCTTGTGCAAAGCAGGCTTCTATCCAGATTCATGAAGCCTTTTGGAAGAAAAGTCTCAAACTTGTGGAGGGTTTTTTATGTCATTGCAAAATACTAAGCCTGTTTTTCCTTTTTAGAGAATCTTGCTAAAGGCTGTCTTCACTCTAGTTTGCAGCTTCATTCAATCACATTCTGTTTTTGCTCTTTTAAAGGTTTGGTTTCACTGCAGTATAACTTTCAGCATCTGTAAGAACTCTCTGTGGATCGTTGAACAATGGGGGGAATGAAACCATTGCCAGCTCCATACAAACTGAATCCTGTACTTTAAAATCTTCTGGGCCTTAATGCATCCATCTAACTTCGAGATCCTGATTGATCAGTGTTGGGAATAGGATCAAATTCCAGATGGTTGTGATGTGCCAGGTCACGATTAAACTGTCTCGTTTGGGAAGAGGGAAGGAAAAGGAGAATAAATCCATATTTTGCAATTCCTTAAAAAGGCAGGAATCCCATAACTCTACAGGTGTGGAATAATTTTGGCCACTTATTCCTTAGTGCCTCAGAGCTTTTCTACACTGAAGTCAGCGAGGAATGGCCTTACGGGATCAAGCTGTTAGAGAAGTTGGGGTATGGCGCTACTTATGATTTTTGTGTATGAAAACCAAAGTATTCAAAGCTGGTTTAGCAAAATCCTGAACTCTTGTCCAAGCTGTGTCCTTGCAAACTGTGCGGTAATATTGCAAATAATTTTTTGTATGTAACTTAGAAAGCATTTTGTTTCGTGTGATTAGATGAGGAATCCCTTAGTTAGAGAAAAGGCCTGTTCTAAATGAATCCCTCTCAAATAAATTAATTGCGTTAAGGTCTTGAGTATGTTATCTCAAAAACCTTTCTTCAACAAATGCTTTTTTCCTAAAATACTGAAGTTTGGAGTTATTAGATATGTTAAATGCAGGTGCTGTGTAGTGAAACTTTAGCTCAGCATAAAATAATGCATTTGTTTGAATTTCTCCAAATGCATAAAACTTCTAAAGATGGAATTGCAGATCAGAATTTGAATATACTGTAATGTTTTGGTATGGAGGGGTGGTGTAAGTGACTGAATTCACCAGCAAAAATAGAGCAAATTTGTAGGTTTCTAAATTACACTTAATTAAAAAGATGGTCGTTTCTTGTGTCAAGTAACAGAAAATAGGAAAAGCTATTATAAAGAAAATGAAGAAAAATTGTTTTCCTTTATATTGATAGGCTTAATTCTGAAGTTAATTTTAAAATCTATGGTCTTCCTTTTCAGTCATATCCCAAACTGTTATTTTGAAAGCTGCTGATGGAATTGCTAAAACCAGCTATTTTAATGTCTGTTCCTTAATTTCTTTGATTGGAATATTTAACACAACTTGCTACTTGCTTATCATAGATAATGTTACAATTAATTGCCACCTCTGTTCTATGACTTTTCTTCCACCTCAACTTTGCTTAACTTTCTGGTCTAAAGATTCATGAAAATAAGTGTCTCCCGAAGCTTCAAAATAATTAGTCTTTTGACTTTAATGGTGGACCTTGAGAAAGGGACTTAGATGGCCTTTTCCTGAAGTTTAAATTCTCCTCCATCCTTTACAGCAGAATAGTATGATGTTGCACATAAGCAACCAGAAAAACACATCTTTTTGCCCCTTTACATTCAAAACTGCTCCTTAAGGAGAAGCTATTAAAAACAAATTGCATTTAAAAAAACAACAACTTTGTTTTTCAAGACAAAAGAATGTGCTCCAAAATCTGAACTTTTAGTGACATTTATATTTTTTTCTTAATTCTTATCTATGACTGAAATGAGGACTGAATGCATGTTTAGCATATTATACATATGGCATGTATTAGGCATATATAGTACTGTGAGAGAAAGTTGGTTTTTCTTCCTCCTTCTTGGGAGAAAATTTCCTGAAAGATTCAATGCACTATATTAGTAATCACTCTTAGACATAGTCTGAGGCATTTTTTAAAATTCTTAACTTGAACCAATAGGAATATAGATCTGCATTTAAATGTTACAATCTCTAGAGCATTCATTGTAGTTAAGTTAAAATAAGTAATATATGAAATATGCCAGTTAATAAACAGTTAATGTACAGGTGTTATTTTAGAAGAGGCCCCATTGTATTGTTCTGTTTGGCAAGGTTATTCCCTTTCCAATTCATCTATCTGTAAACAACACTCAAATATGAAAGCACTGATTTATTTTAACATGCTGAACTGCTGTGCCTGACCTATATTATTCTGGAACATCTGTTGCCCTAAATTTTTAGGTTTTGAAGTAGTCTAAAGCCTACAATATTTAGTCAGGTCTTGTATTGGCTTTGTCTGAAATTCCTCTTTGATGTTCATTTTGCTTGAACGATGACTTCAGATTTGACTCTTAAAAACAAGTCATTGTCCCAACATTTTCATTGTCCCAAGGTTTCAGTCCATTTCCCGCCTCCCCTTGTGAATTCAGGATTTTAGAATTATCTCAGTGTTTTGGCCTGTTCCTCTTGGGCACTCAGCTCTGGCTCCGTTCATGTGTATCCTTGTACTGTCTTTGGAACAGTGACCACCTGTTTACTCTTACTAGTGGTTTCATTATATTTTTCAGGAGTCTCCTCATTTAGTCACTTGGATATTTTGAAAAACATACTGAGCGATAATTCCTGAAGCCTCCAAAAATGTGGAAATACTTTAAAAAAGCATCCTTTTAATTCCTTTTAACCTAAAATCATATTTTCCCATTTGTTTATAAATGTGTGGCTTACCGGATTAGCAAGGCAACAAATATCTCCTTAAATAAAATAATGATATGGCTTGCTATTTAATCATTGCATTTCAACAAAGTTCCTTAATCGATTAGGAAGGTTTGAGTCCTGGGAAGTGTTTTCTTTCTCTAGTTAACACAAGGATGATAATTTTTATTTTGATATGCTTTATAATAATCAATATAAAATACAGGAATATGACAGGATTCATAATCCCTTTTGGATGTCATTTGGTTTCCCAACTTTCTTTTTTTTTTTTTTTTGCTGCCCTGCATTCTTCTGCCCTTCACTGGTCCAGCTCTCCCCTTGGTCTCCTGCTGCCTCAGCTCCCGTCTCCTCCCCTGTGTGTAAACCTGTTTTTTGCCCTCCAAATCTCCCCAGCATACACTCATTTCCCATTGCCATTTCCTGCCTGTGCTATGCATTAGATTGAGGTTTGACTCGTTGGGCTTAGAGTAGTTTGACTTGATGCCAGGGAAGCCATGAGAAGCGATGGTCTCGCTGACTGCTGACAGCTCGTTCCTGAGTGAAGCAGCTGCAGGTAAATTTGGTTCTCTGATGAGAGCAACCCTTTTTTTTCTCTTTTTTCCATTGGGAGATTTGACCTTATTGAAAAAGGACAAACATCTCATCAAAGTTTAAGGAAGATGTGAAGTTTTTACAATGCCCTGATTGTAACAGCTTAACAAAAACAGACAGTGGTCTGTTTACCCCACTCCTAGATGAAATTTGAAAAGGAAAAAGAAGTCGTCCAACAACAGAGGTCCAATATATATGTTAACATCTAAGCTAGTGTTCTGGGCTCCCTTCAAAGCCAGTGGAGGAAAATAGGACTCTGGGCATGAGTCACTTAAAGCCAATGTTGAAAATGATCGGATGAGTGCTTATTTCTCAAAGGTAGATGACTAAAGTTTGGAGTGTGTTATCTCACTGGAGAATCCCTTCAGGGGTGTGGAGCCTTTACTCTGGAGCAACAATCAATAGTGAATTTGTTTTTGAGAAACAAACCTTCTGATCTTTAATTACCGCTTTTTTTTTTTTTTTAAAGCATCAATCCTTGTAATAAAATAAATCAGAGTGGCTGAATAGGTACAATTGATTCTCTTCCAGACATGTTTCTGTATATTTTCTATCCTCTGTATGATGGGAAGTGTGGAATTTTGTGAGGGAATGTTTGTGCTTTCTTAATGCTCGGCTAATTGGGCCCTTATATACAACATCAACATTTTTGGCTGCAAGTGATGTGGACTTGGCCTCTGTTTATTTGTGTTTATTCAGAAAATTGTAACTGCTAATTAGCGATCATGTCACACTGACAACAGAGCCATTTAATTGTGTTCTCCCCCTTTGGAAGGGGGAGGGAATGAGAGGGAGGAGGAGGGTTTAGAGATTTTAGCATAACTTATTGTCTACATAGATGAGAAGCTTTGCTGCCCTGTAGCTTCTGTATTGTCCCATAGAGTTTTGGTAGCTTGACCTGCTCTTCAGTTTGTTGACCCTTGTCTTTCTGCTCAAGCTTGTGCCTGTCTGATGCTAATTAGAGAGCTGTTTTCAGCTGTGTCCTCCTGAAAGCAGGATCTTGTCCAAAGACCGCATTGGTGGTCCCAAACAGGGCGATGCAACGCATTTTCCCAGTTGCCCTAACTGCCTGCACTCTGAGCATTTACCATACGAGACACATTATGTAGTTATTAAGCGATGAGGTTAAGGTACCAAGTGCTCTAACACTGTAGTGTTGGCGTGCTCTCTGACTAGCTAGATAGCACATTCATAAAGGAGTACGCTGGTGTCCTGCCTGTCTGCGGTCAAATTCTGTTTTAATTCTTTTAAACATAGCTGTTGATTCAAAACACTGAGAGTGCTAGATAAAAGACTATTATATTGGAGATTCAAATAGTGCAAGAGTTTTTGTGTGCTGGGCTGCCTTTGCGTTCCTCCTAAAAGTAGTACAGAGGAACTATTAGGCATTTGGTGTCAGGGCTTCACAGAATAACTTGAATATTTTGTAGCAGCTGGATGAATAGAGCCAAAAACAATGTATAAATTACCCTCAAATGATCTGTTTCTATTCTTTCTTTGTCATGGAAGACTTGGTTAAAACTGTGAATCTTGCCAATAGAATTTTTGGTTTCTGAATAATTTTGTTATGTTGTTATGTTGCACCATAACGTTGTTATGTTGCACCAATCCACTAGACTATCCCATAAATATATTGTCAAATACTTTAAAAGAAAATGGACTTGCCCAAGTCCATCTCAGTAAGATAAGTATAGTCTTTACAAGTATGTCCTGAGATAGCTAGTGTGGCTTGTAAAGCATATGAACTAAAATTTCTGTTTATAGTTTTCTGGCTTTTTCATTGTGTCACAATTTCATAATAATTTGAGGAAGGTCAGTGATGATGGCATTGTTCAGAAACTGCAGATGCTTAGGTTTTTTCCTGTTTTTTTTTTGTTGTTGTTGTTGTTGTTGTTTCTTTTTATTGTTCATGGTCAGTGTTAGGAATGATGTGATAAAGTTTGCTTATTAGTCCATTATAAATTGAGAACCATTTTTAAGATCCAAGCTACTTTTCAGTTAGGAAAGGCACAAAAATTAGTTTCTGTTATCTTGAAGATTGCATTATGAATTCATCAAATGAATAATTCCAGAATACTAACTCAAAACCAGCAGAAACTGAGTTTTACATGCTTATTTACAGGTGTGTAAAGTTTACTCGATCAAGGAAATACAGTCTGCAAAAACTTGAAAAATATTACAAGTTTTACTTCCAGAAATTTTTGTTAGTGAGACCTCGGTGCTTTTTTTGAGTAAGTTTGTGAGCGAAGAGGACTGAGTGAAGTTTGTGAGTGAAGAGGACTGTGCACAATCCCTTTTTAATTGGGAGCTGTGGGCCTTATTATATGGAACTGATTAGACAATGCTAAAAGATCCACTCAGCTAAGATGGAAAACTTACTTTCTTGCTGAATATTTTTAAAAATTAAAAATAGCAACCTAGAATGCAGCAGGCTGAGGGTGATTATTATTGTGTTACAAGTTTGTTGGTACGTTTGAATATTTAGAGAAGTACTATAATAAGTAGATTGCTAATGGGTTGGAAAAAACCATCTCCTGGTTTTGAGTCATCTTGTTTGTTCATCAGATTGAAAAATTACTACATAGAAGAAAAATTAGAGGAGTAAAAGCTTTTTAGCGCGTGTATCTCTGGTCTGTAATGTAGGAATGTGGATTCCATGTGTGTGTGCATTTTGTTTCCAGTATCTTTGCTGTGAGTGATTACTGCTGAGCTTTCTGTGATCCTATCACAGCCCCAAATTGCTCTTAAACAGGAAACTTTGTCCGATTGTTTTTAAAAAAGAGTGCTTTGGCTGATGTATTTGGCATGTACCTTGTCTGTGACTATAGTTATACGATATCTTATTATTAAGTGAACAAGAGGAAAAACTGTAATATAGAAAAATGTCATGACACATAAGGTCTCTTCAGGTGTTTTTAATCACAACGTTGCTTTCCTCTTCCTAAAGCAGCATGGAGGTTTTCACCCCTTTATCACTCTCTGGTTTACAGATATCTTCCTGAATGTTACTTTGCTTCCAAAGAGCTTCATTTTTACTCTATTAATGAAAAAAGCAGAGCTAGACTCCTCTTTGCTTAGAACCTGTGACTCTCTGAACTTGGCTTTCTATTACCTGAACATTTTTATAAAACACCAAATGCTTTTTAATGTTGATTTCAAAACTAGTATGCTGATGCCATTTGATGTAAGGGCTAGCTTAATAGTTAATTTAAAAATTTTGTGTTCTACTTATGCGGGAAATGTACTCAAATATTCCTCTAAAAGTGAGCAAAACTATGTAAAGACTGGTGTGAAAATATCTGGTTTTATGAGCTAAATATGAAGTCAGACTACCTAGAGGTTGTTTAAAAAAAAACCTGGAATTTGAGTACCAATAGCCTTTGTAATTTTATATTACTACAACTGTGGATGTTGTTCTTATTGATGTTGCTAATGTTTTATAGTCTTACTAAACTATTTGAGTCAATATCCTCCAAGAGATAATTCCGCCTACTCCATTTTCTTGCTTCTACTATGAAAGCTCTTTTTTTTTCCTTCTAAATTAGAGAGCTCTCTTCCCCCACTAGTTTTGTGTAAAAGCATTGTTTCATTATTCCTGCTGCATTCTGAATGTTTTATTTATTTATGTATTTCTCCAGTGGAGTGGGGTTGGAAAAGGTCATTAAATAATTGGGCATTTTCCATCCCCTTTTTCTCACAGTAAATCAGGTCTTAATGCTCAATTACTCTGCAGCTATTCAGGCTATTGCAGAGTAGGTATAAAGCACTACATTCTAATTTGGCAGTATTTTAGAATTTCTCAGTTGGCTTTTCTACGGACGCGTCTGCTATTGGTATAAATGACTGCATGGTGCAAGGCAGAGAAGAATCAAACTCGAGGTATAACAGAACCTTTCCTTTGATACTAAATTTCTAGATGTGCATCTTTTGCTACAGTGCCTGTGTTTTCAAGTTGTCGTTTGCGATGCCTTTTGTATGGCTGTGTTTAAAATTATCAATAAGCCTTTTAAGTTAAGAGGAGTAAATTCTATGATGATAATTATCAGCAACATTTGACTTTTAAACATTTCCCAAGTTGACACTGATTTTCATATTATAGCACTTAAAAAACAGAAAGGCTATCGTATGTGGCAGTTTATTGTTTTTTAGTGCTAGCTCATACAAATTCTAACCCCCAAGATGTCATTTCTTTAATAATTTTCCCAGCGTTCTTTGATCATAACATTTTTTCTCCTTAATAAGGATGTATGAATTGAATGGTCATACTAGATCAAATTGCTTATCCGTGTAGCTTACTATTTTGTTCACAGGAGTGAGTAGCAGGTGAGTAGAGCTGTGCATGAGAGCAGAGGAAAGTACAGCGATATTTCCCAGGAACCTTAATACCAAAAATCTGCCTTTTGGATCTGCACTGAATACCCATTAGAGCATGTGTTAGAAACCATAAAGCAAAAAAATCACTTTGTATTTCACTTCCTACATACCATCGAACATTTACACATCTCTGTCCTGTGGCTTTTTTGTGGTCTTTTTTTCCAGTTTGAAGGATCTCAATCTGTTTAGCTGCTCCTTGTAGGAATATGTTCATCTCTTTCCTATCTGTATGATTTCTAATTCCCTTTTTAAGAAAAGGAAAACAAAATTGTGCATGGAGCCTCAAAATAAATAATTAAATAAATAATTGGGTGCACCCGTAAGTCTACAGTATGAGATAATGATTTTTTTGGAGAAAATATCCTTATATTCTACTTGAACATTAAAATAAATGAACATTAAAACTCACGTTTAAGAATATCCTATAACTCCTGAGATTTTTTTCTTCATGGGCAATAGCTAGGTCAAAGTCCGTTACTTTCTACATAGGTATACTGAGGATATGTTCTGCTTGGCTATATACACATCTATAGAATATATTAGGATTTACTAATACTGAATTTTGTCATGTAATTCATTGCCTGATTGCAAAATAGTTCTCTGCAACTCTTCAAAGTTGGCATTCATTTTTACTATTGGATTAAGACTAGCAAGCTTTGTCATTTCATTTTCACTGTTAATCTCTTCTTCCCCTACTCCCATTTTTTAATAATTTATTAATATGAGGAACAGCAGAGGTGCTTTCTGGCTCTTTCAAAAGACCTTGCGATGGGTGTTAAGAATTTATTCTGAGCCTTTTGTAAGGTTTATGTGTTTGTTCTAGCTGCCATGTTTTAAATGTGTCGTGGTTTAACCCCAGCCGGCCGCTGAGCACCACGCAGCCGCTCACTCACTCCCCCGGGGTGGGATGGGGGAGAGAATCAGAAGGGTAAAAGTGAGAGAACTCGTGGGTTGAGATAAAGACAGTTTAATAGGGAAAGCAAAAGCTGCGCACGCAAGCAAAGCAAAGCAAGGAATTCATGCACCACTTCCCCTCGGCAGGCAGGTGTTCAGCCATCCCCAGGAAAGCAGGGCTCCATCACGCGTAATGGTTACTTGGGAAGACAAACGCCATCACTCCAAATGTCCCCCCCTCCTTCTTCTTCGCCCAGCCTTATATGCTGAGCATGATGTCATATGGTATGGAATAGCCCATTGGCCAGCTGGACCAGCCGTCGTGGCCACGCTCCCTCCCAGCCCCCTGCGCACCTGGCAGGGCACGGGAAGACAAAAAGTCCTTGACTAGAGTAAACATTACCTAGCAACAACCAAAACATCAGTGTGTCATCAACACCATTCCCACACTACATCCAAAACACAGCACTATACCAGTTAATAGGAAGAAAATCAACTCCATCCCAGCCGAAACCAGGACAAAATGAAAATACGGTTTTCTTTCAATTCCATCCTTACGTGTCAGCATTGAGGTCTTGAGCTTTTTGTCAAAACCAGTGAAAGGCAGTGGAAGTTCACTGCCTTTTTAGAAGAAATCACCAAAGTTGAATCTGTTAGGATGAAAACAAACCTTTGATTTACTTAAGTGGCACTATTATACATGTATTTTTCTATTTTTAATCTTTCTTCTATTGCATTTAGCTCCATTTGAAAGTATTAGAAGATCTGATTCCCCTTTTGTTCAATTTTTATATCAGATTTTTCACCAACATAAATGGTTACACCCACTTTATACAAATTAAAATGAGAAGACTCACCATCTTACTTGCACCAGGCATGGTAGTGAACCGATTTTTGAGAGATAAACTGTAAGCCTAGGAATGTAGAGGCAGTTTGTCCTTCGTAAAGGTACATGAGCTTTATTTAAATATGCAGGAAGATTTACCTCCAACTTAGTTTTCCTAGGCTGCTTGGGAACTTCTCACAGTGCCGTTTCATCTTGGCTAACCTACATAGTTTCCTGCCATCAGCATTTTTTCCATCTCCTCTAGGTCATTAATAAATACATGGAACAGTGTAAGTCTCAGCACAGCTCCCCAGGGCACACCGCTGTTAACTTTTTTCTATGCTGAGAGTTGGCCATTTATTAATACTCCTTCGCTTCCTACCTGTTGGCCAGCTTTCAGGCCATGACAGGACTTTACTACTCACTCTGCAGTTACCAGGGTTGTGTTTTGTTTTTTTTTTTTTTTTTTAAAACAGCCTCTGATGTAGGACATGTAACCTACATTCAGTGCTTCTTCCTTATCCGCTGTTTTCTTAACTCTCCCAAAGAGTTCTAACAGCAGAGAGAGGCAATATTTCACTTGTAAGGGCTGTACTTCTTTTCATCCCTGTAATGCTCATCAAAATGCTTTATATCTCCATGTAGATTCAACCTCATGGTCCTCAACATCCAGTTATTTTTCACTTTTCAGTATGCTACGTTGTACCCTTCAATAAAAGAGGGCAAGCAGAAGATCATAATTCAAGTTGATGGTGTGTGGTAATGAATGATGCAGCTAGGTGTTTTCCAGTGAATGTGTAGCACTGGTGTCCCTTTATTCTGATGCAAAGAAAATGAAGTTATATCTACATAGGTTAAGGGTTTTTTTCAGTTACCTTTTTTGTAAAGCGTATACATTTGGTTACTTGAAATAAGACTGAAATTGCACACTTAAGGTAATTTACAGTATTTTATTCTGAATAAAAGAGCCTCCTTCTTCCTATATACCATAATTAATTCAGAATATTAGAAACTGTAAAATAGTTTATTTTTTAATTTGGTGTTATTACAGTGTTTCTTTTGTGTAGTATTTCTCTTGTATGGTATCATCCATTTGGCTTCCAGTTTACCTTCTCTGTTTTTCAACTTCTTTCAACAGTTAACATAGTTGCTATTTTTTATCTTCGGTTCATTGCCCCATTTCAGACTTGCTTCTGATTCTCTCAAATTTGAGAGCTAAGTAGGCTGTTTGCTTGTTTTAGCTGAGTTGCAATTTATAAAAAGAAAAGCTATTTGTTTAGCAGCAAGCATAGATGTAATAAGTGGTGTGTAGACAAGCAAAGCTGGGTTTATCTTTGTCTAAAACATTTCAGGGTGTTGCCACTGTCACTTTAAATTCAAAACCATCAAAATTCTGTCTTCAGTCTGTTCTAATTTAATGTAAACTTTGTTTCAAAAAGAAAAAAATTTGCAATGACATCGGCCACGTTGGTACTTCAGAGATCATGGGCAAGAGCTTTGCTATCACAGGATTTGTGTGTATGCATAGACTAAATGTTGCCATGTGCAAACCCCTTACTGGTTTAATATTTAGAAATTTGGATTATTTTAGGGTAGATCATGGGTATTTTAAAGCATGATGCATGTGTTACATACTTTATTTTCTCAACTGATGTTATTTAGATTGTAAACTTTACAAAGTAAGAAAAAATTAATGTAGATGAAAGGAAGATTAGCTGCAACAAGATCATGTGCTTGTGTACTTGAATATATCCTTGTGTTTCAGTATTTAAGTGTGTTGATGCACTAATTACATGGGTGTATATGGGGATATGAGTGTGTGGATCACTCAAATCTTGGTTTTATTTAGAAAACTACTTTAAAAGCAGAAGAAAAATGGTTGTATACTAAATATTATGATGGATTCCTCCCTGAAGAGCGTGGGGGGAAAAATAGCTTTGAAGAGGGGGGTGTCTAGTTCTATTAATAACCTGATAATAAATTTCAATGTCAGAAGGCTGTGGGGAAGCTAAAGACCTTGTCTTTTGGCTTCATTTGCTTAGTTCTTCATAGAGACTGTTCCTTTGGGATATATTTAGGTCATACCATTTATTTAGAGTGTTGGAGGTAACAAAGTAAGCAATTCATAGCAGACTGCTTCAACTGATAATGAGTGCTGCTGCTTTTCATCTTGATCTGCTACTTGAGCAGTGAGATGGGCAGAGATACATAGCTGTTCTTTTACACAAGAACTAGTTTCTTAAAGCTTGAAATGGTTCCTTGTTACCCTCCCTTGCCTCCTCCCAGGTCAGGTACCATATTCCAGCTGAAAACATCCAACCTTCTTACTAATTAAGAAGAAAATAGAGAGGTGGTGGGTCTTCTGTCACTTGTACTTCTGTCACTGGAGTTGTGAGGGGTTCCAGTTGAGAGCAGGCTTCATTGTGTAGCATCTAGTGTAATCACACAGGAGACAAAGACCTTGTGCTGAAGAGATTTGTCCAAACAGACAAAGGGATGGATTAGTGCAAACCAAATTCTTTCCTTTTTTTTCTGGAACGTAATGCTGTTCCTCAGCATTTGGAAATGACGGACTATCATTTTAATCCTGTGAGGGCAGTCAGGAAGGGGGCTCACCTTGTAGGAGAACTGGTGCTTGAGGGGGTTGTTCAGTTAGGTACATGTGCATGGAAGATGTGAATGTTAGGTGTAAGCATCGATGCTCTCAAATGCTCCTTCAGAAAACCCAAAAGGTAAGCTAGAGGAGGGTGGTGAGAGGTTTTCTTCCCCGTTGTGGGAGAAGCCTAACAGTAGGGTTGTAAATCCCTGTGGGCCTGCGGATGCTGAGCTGCAACATGTGAATGATCAGCCTGGGTCACCATGTCCAGGCACATTTGCACTGCTTAAGACCTGAAAGTGATTTTAGCTCTTGTTCTTCCTTCATCACAATTACAAACAAATCCATTTCTCTCACTTTCTTCCTTTATTTAAGACTTGGTTCATGGTTCCTGCTCTTTTCCCTCCCTCACCTTTTGTGGCTTCATGGTAGCAAGGAAATGGTAGCAAGGTGGCCATGCAGGTCTTTCTAATTGTCTGGGCAGTCCTGGTTGAAGGAAGGTAATTGGGCACATGTGGCTCCAAGTAAGTGGTGACTATCTTGAGTTGGGGAGGGGTGTGTGTGTTTTGGGGGGTGGCACAGCGCTTCATTTGTTCGGCTGTTAAAAGCTTCCAGGATGGACATGCTTTCTGCAAAGCTTTTGTCTGCTGTTGTTCACTTGCTGTCACTGTAAAATTTGCTTCATACTTTTGTTTCTGCTGAAAGTTCTCAATAGGATGTGCTCATTCACACCTAAATCATCCTATCTTTCTAGCCAAAAAGTAATTCTGTGTTCTCATAGCAAAATAAAAAAAAGCATATAGTCCTCTGGGTCATTTGTTAGAGGATGACATCTTATAGGTCAGGGCAGGAAAAGAGCTGCTGCTATATTGATTTGGAATGCCACAGAGTATTTCTTGAAGGCTGGAAGTCATTACTTTTACAGACCTGTTATGTCTTATGTGCTTAGCATAAGCTTACTCTTTTGGCCCTCGCTGTATGCTCTCCTGCTGTGGTCCAAATGTTTCATACGCTGGCTACACAGCCTTGCTTCCGCCTCGTATCAAACACAGCTGATTCACAGATCAGTGACCTTTCACTGATCTGCTGGTGTATAGTCCAGAAATGTGGGAGGGACAAGAGGAGCTCTGTTACGCTTTGGAAAATGTGTTATAAGAAACAGATTCTCAGTACCAGCTTTATAAAATAGGCATTCCCTTTCATAGGGTCTAATTTGCCTTTGGCAGAACAGCCTCACAACTCTCTGCAAGGGTTGTGTTGTGAACCCATTCATAAGTGCGTGTTTGTAGTGTGAATAGATGCCTTTTTCCCTGGATGCTGCTTCCATGGGATGATGTGTTAGACTTTTATGTCAGACTTTAAGAACTGGAGACATTTGCTTTTGTATAAAATCATTTGGGTAAAAGTCCTTTAGAGCTAATCTAGAAAGGGATTGAACAGAGATGTCTTTGCTGCTTATTCAGAAAGTACCGAGCTGCAACTTGTTTCATAGTCTGAATAGAGAGGTAGGGAATAAACTGCAGAGAAAGTTTAAGAAAAGAAGGCAGGCATTTTCAGAAGAGTTACAGGCATAATTCAAGCTGATTAGCTCAAAAAATTGTGATAAATTAAGGGAGCTAGTACTGATAACATCTGTTTACAAATGCAGATCATTAGGATAGGTCATTATCTGCACACACTCTGTATTGCTTTCAGTACATTTAATTTTGATGACTGGAAAGCCTTTGCATTCCTCCACCTCTGCTTTTTACAGACAGTCTTTAAACATCATGAAAAATGCAGGCATCTTGTTCCATGCTTAAAAAGATTTTCATGTGCCATGTCACTTGGGCTGTCATAAAAATGTTAGTGGCTTGATAATTGCAGACTTCAAGTTATTTCAAGTAAGCGATGAAACATGAACATTTCAAATAGTTGGAATGGGAAAGAGCAAACGAGATTTGTTTTTCTAACAATAAAGGTGACATTTTAGTATTCTAAGTAATGTACAGTCCAATATTTACAAATAAGGTGTATATGTGTGAATAAAGAATTCTTCTGTACATACAGGGTTTGTGTACATACAGGCAGGCACTGGACATATTTGCTCAGTAGTAACCACTTCCAAACTTCTATTAAGTAAACCAGAGTTTAAAGAAATTTACGGGTAACATACTGACTGATATTTTGTTATTGTTTTGGTCATAATCGTAAGCACAGAGCAGCAACTCTTGCATTATATATAGTATTTTTAAAGCCTATAATCTACTTCATGTGCTACGAGGACACAAGGAGAATTTGGCATGAAACATGATTGTTTGCAAATCTAACTGATTCATTGCTGATCTTTCATTTTTCATACTGCTAGGCTATCTAGATAAATCCAGATGTCTGAAGCTAATTCATTGTCAAAATCCCATTTCCATCACTGAAGCAAAATCAAGGTAGGCACTTCCACTTAAATCTTAAAAGCTCTTTTACATCTTTTCAGTTTTTCTGCCCTGAAAGTTGTTCAGTGAAAATGTAAACACCTAGTATTTTTCTTCCAGGACTATTATGTTTGCTTAGGTAATAAGTAGAATTTTATTCCCCTCCACCCACAACAGAAGAAAGAAAATTCCCAAGTGAGATCCTCTATGGTGATGAGTGTCTTCAGCGCAAAGCTTAAGTGGAGGCCCAAACACTGAGCTGCTATTTTTCTTTTCAACTGGAGAAAAACATATAATGTCTTAGTGATATTACTCGTACACTTCCCACTAGTGATGTAATCCCTCTCCATTCCATCAAACAAATGTCTTCCAAAGAAAATATATAAAGGAAAAAGGGAGGAGGTAGGACTATTTATAATTATTTTCATTTGTCAAGCAAGTTAGTGCTTGTTCTGCCTTTATTTTACTTCTTGTGCTTGAAACAGGGTTCTCCATTAACAGTGTTTGTGTACCCACATAACTATAGTATTTGAGCTTCTCACAGTCTTTGTAATATTCATCCTTACAGCAAGGTAAATAATTTTTTTTTAATTGCTCTTCTACAGACAAGGAATTATGAGTCAAGAAGGTTTTTAAAGTTAGATCCCTGTGTATTTCAATGATTTCAGTATGTGTTAAAATTCTGGTAATCTGAGTTATGGGACACCACCAAGGCTAGAGCTGCATCCCCTTTGCCTGAGGTGAGCGTGGCAAACAGTAGTGATGGGTACCAATCCTCTAAGCTATGTTTCATTAGACCACAGAGATAATGTGTTTGGCAAAGCCATCTCCAAAAGCTCCTCCAACTTCTGAGGCTTCTATTGGTCTTTGGGACATGGAGGCATAATTTCCTGCTTTTCCAGATGGTTCAGTGTGACCCGGAGCTGCACTAATCAGCTGATGTTAAGAGACAACCTTATTACCATCTCTCTAACAAAATGTACAGCACACATTATTAAAGCAGTGAACCGGCAACAAATTAAATAGTTGTACTGTTCATCAGACAACCTTAATTAATAAAATCTGACTCAAAGTGAGCAAGTCTGCCCCTAGGCACATCACTGTGATTAGATATTTGAAAGAATCATGGTAACTTTTTTCATATGTTGTTGTTGTTAAAATTGTTATATTTTTGGTCCTGGGATTTCATTCTTGCTTTCAAGAATCGTGAGAGTCTGAAACCTTACAGAGAAGGAATACTCTACTGTTGTGTGGTAAAGTATTGCCCACATTGTTCTTTCTGTCTGTAACTCATAGGGGTTTTATTTATGCCCTCTGGTTGCTTGCTGCTTTATTCCATGGCGTTTGTTGATATTTTTAAAAGGAGACTGAAGGTGAAGTAAGCATTGACTGAGGATAGATAAACTGCTTCAGTAAAAGGGTCTGAAGCTTTTTGACTTGTCTCTTTGGGGCAGGCCTTGCAAAAAGCCTGGGGCAGTAGCAAACTGTCAGAATAATAGCATTACTCAATCAACTTTTAATGCAAATATTTTATTTTAATTAAATGCAGGGACTTCATAGAGATTTTAAAATATGATTTTTTAAAATTGCATTGTAAAGTGAACTTATTTTTAGCTTAAAAACATAAAAGAAAAGCCTTATCAGTGAACAACTAGCTTCTTGGATTCAAGTATCTTCAATTTTTCAAGTATTTTACATATTTTTTAATTGTATGCCTGTGGAATGACAGTGGAAAGCAATTGAGTAATGTACTATTGTGGGGAATATTCTAGCTACAGTATTCTAGGAGTAGTGTAATTGCCATTAGAATACAGTAATCACTCTGTATTCTCAAATTGCTTAGATTAGCAATCTACTTTATTCATCCTTTTTTAAGGGAAATTTTACTCTGAAAATGAATCTGGCTATATTCAGTGCCGTTATTTGCCATTTTTGGCCCTCTATCCTGGCTACAGTTAACAGTGTTCCTTTTGAGAGACTATGATTTGGACATAAATGTGAGAAGACCCTGGAGACTTGGAGGTGCCAATAAAATGGGACCCATCAGAAGTAGCAGTCTTATTTGGGCTGTAGAAATCAGGTGCATAAATAGCGTTGCTATTGGGAACAGGTAGCGGTGTGCATGGCTTGTCTGCGTAGTGATGGCAGGAATCCAGCGTGTATTCAGACGTCTTTTTAGGTGTGGGCCCCTAAACCAACATCTGACTGACTGCTATTGCCTCGTATGAATATAAAACTTACTAGTGGTGAAAGTTGCTACTAAAGCCTTAAGAACAGAAATGATGTTCTGAAATGAAGTCATGACTCTTTTAATGTTACTGTTGAAGCCAAGCATCTGGAACTAGAGATTTAAGTGAAATGTGAATGCCAGGAACCCTTTTCTCGTGCATGTTGCATCAAACTTTGACATCGCTGCAGTCGTACCAGACATTCGAACTCTGAAATGTATCAACTTTTGCAGAGAGTAAAAGGGCCTATTTGTGTAGTCTGGAAGTGGTAACAAAGAAATTGTGCTGATTTCCTACTGATCTTATGACTGCATATACAAGGTATGATTTTTCTTTTTTTAATGCTGATTTGAAAATGTGAACTCTTCAGTGTAGCTTCAGACCAGCTTGTTCAATGAAGCTCATTATTGCACAGCTGTGAGAGGTTTCAATTTAGGTATGTTTCTATGCAGACTACCAGTACATTTACTGATCTCTCTGCACGAAATATGATGGCAAATATCAGTAATACCTCTATCTTCTGTATGCATATATAGAACAAAAAAAATATTTTCAGGACTTTTTGCTTGCACGGGTATTAGTATGAATCTTCCCCTGTTGCTCCAGTGAAGTAGTTACATTCAGATATCTATTCTTAAGTAAGCTCACCTGGTTTTAGTAGACTATGTAAATTTTAATGGAGACTATTTAATATTGGAATGGAATAAACTATCCTGCTAGAGGGTTAAAAAAAAAAACCAAACAAACTTGTGTAAATAGTGCAGAGTGGAGTGTTGGTTTTTAACCTGTCTCTTTTGGGAAGCATGGCCAGGTGGAGGGCCACTGACAAGAAGACGGGACAGTGTGTATAACACACAGCATTGGTCCTTTTGGCCAGAACCATTTCTTCTGTTGAAGAATTGGCAGTGCTGTCCAAAAGTGATGTTCTTCTGTAACTGTACTGTTTAATGCAAAGTGGCTAAACTTAATTCTGTTCTTGATTTGATTACGGATAAAGGAATCTGTTTTTCACATTGGTCATGGCTATGTAGGTTGCGTATAGCAAGGTAGGTGCAACACCATGTGTGTTTATTCCAGGTGGCCTTTTGCACTTTAGAACCTGGACATTTTTACAGCTCAGTATGAAAACAAAACAACGTCATGTTGTACAGAGACTGGGGGGAGGGAGGAAGGAGAAGATACTGAGGAACTGTTGCAGGAACTGCTTTTTCTACTGCAATGAATTTTTCGGGTAATGAAGATGCTAGCTTTTGTTTTTTTTTGTTACTCAGCTAATAATTGTTGACCTTTGCAGCATGACTCAAAGTTCACAGTAGTTAAAGCAATCTCATTGCCCTCCATGGCTTTTTGGGTCACTGCAGCAGAAAAGGCACTCAGACTTCTTGCTCTCTCATTTGGGAACTGTGATTTTATGTGGGCTTCCTGTCCCTGTGAGATGATTGCTCTGAGTTGACTTCATTCAAAATCGATTACAGAAACAAGTTGAGGTTGTCCATGCTTTTAATGTGCTATTCAGTGCCTATTAAGTGTTTGTCAGGCTTTTTACAGACAGTCTGTGAACTTTACAAATAGAAAATGCTTATATTCAGTATGGTAAGTGGGGATTTACCTAAACTACTCTTATTAACATTAACTGAATGCCTTTAGTATTTACATAGTATTTTGTGCTTTTGAAGTGCTGTACTAACATTAATTAATTTTCAAAACACCCCTGTACAGTACTGTAGGTGAGAAACTTGGTGGCTAAATACCCATCAGCAGTACTGAGAATGTCCCCACAAGGGTATAACAAAATGACTGAACGAGGTCATTCTAAATTAAAAACCAGTTTAATTTAGTTTAACCTAATTTGCTAGCTCTAACTTTGTTCATGCAGAACAGTAGATGACTGTGCTTGCTTTTAAGAATCCTGGGCATACTGGGACAATAGTATGAAAGAAACAATTCCATGTTTCTTTGCTTCCCCCCTAAATTATGCTGACTGTTTTTTGCACAAATATATTTAATGGGTTCGTTCTGCCTAGAGAGGGACATTGGAAGGTGTGAAATTCATACATACGTTAAAAAAACCATAAAACAACAACCTACTTGATGATAGACCTGTTGATATAATTGGAGAAAAATAGAGGGGTACATATTCACAACAGCTCACAGTCAGATTTAAAAGTTTTCTGATCTGCATTTAGGAACAAGATTTCAGAACTTGACATGAAGAAATTCTTAGCGAGACTATTAAAAGCTGACATCATCTAAAAGGGAAGATTATTTGAAATTTTGATCACTTGCTTTACAGAGTGGTTAAGTTCCTAAGAGCCAACACTGCATTGTAAATCAACACTTGCTGAGAGAGGGCAGCACCTCTATCACTCACTCCAACTATCAACAAGGAAAAAACATTGTTTTCCTGTAAACTGATTAATTTCTGGATTATTATAGCATCTGTTAAAAACCAACCAACCCTTACCCTACTTTCAGTTGTCCATAAACCCACCACTAGCACAAAATAGGGTAAAAGAAAAAATGAAGATAATTTTAAAAATTGCTATTCCTTTTACTTATGCTAAAATGTCTCTGCTTTTTTGCTATTAAGGAAAATATGGACTAAAAAAATTCCTCTGTTTTAGTAGTGGAAAGGAGAAACTTGGTCTAACATTTAGTTTCAACTAGTCAGGCCCTTACTCTTCTTAAACTATACTCTTTCTAAAATGAAGACTTTTTCCTATAAATATTAAAAAAGTTACTGTATCTGGTAACTCTGTGCAGAGCAAGGTGATAATAGCAGTGAATATCAAAGGCAGTTACAATCTGGTATTTTTTGTTTAGATTTATTTCGGATCCCTTGGGCTGAGGAAGTGACTGTGTAATTTATCAGGGAAAGGTTTTCCAACACATAACTTCTTTTCCTTCTGAGCTCATCTGTGACTCTCGCAGCCACTTCCTCCTCCCTTTCTAAAGGTGAACAGGAAAGCTGTGAAGTGTAGCTGTGAAGTGTAGTTGACTAAAAGGAAGTTTATCTGTAATTATTTCTGAATGGTTTTACAAGAGAGGAAAATGGCATAAACGCATCTTCCCCCACTTTACTTAATTTTGCCCATTTTAAGAGCAAGCTTTGAGAGCCATCAGAACCTAAGGGCTTATGCAGAATGGCTAAATTGGGAAATCGTGCTCAGGGAAAGAAATCTGTGCATCTATGGCTGCATGCATGTGTGTGGCTTTTCTTTTAGACCAGCTAATTTCACTCAGTGGGGTAATCAAAGCTGAAAAAGGGAGGTGGAAACTTTCTTTTAAAAGTAAGTAATTTGGAAAAAAAAAATATCCAAAACATTTATTGGATGGAGTCGATGTTTCTGACAAGGACCATCATATGTTTGGACAACTTAATGGACTTGTATTGAAATTTCATTTCTTTAGTGGGGGGAGTAATTGTATTACTGTGTGATTCCCTCCCCCCCCCCCCCCCCCCAATATGGTTTAGTAATCGTACATTCTGAGATGGAAATGGGAGAACACAGAAGCCAAGAGAAAAAAAAGCTGGAGGAGGGTGAAATGTCTTCTAATCTGTTGTAGAACTGGAGAAATGTTAAAAGGTTTGGCTACTTAGAGCAGAACAAATCTGAAATCTTACAGCAGCATCATACTTGAGGCTCTGAAACTGTAATTCTCGAAATTACAGTGCTGAAAGCCAGTTTGTGCCGTTATAGTATTGAATGTTGTTCATGAAAGCATCACTTATAATAGAAAAATGTTACTGAATGTTGGATTCCTGCTGCTGCTGTAATTATCTTTCTTTAGATTATCTGTGTTTGGCTAGATGACTCTTAAACAAAGAAAAACAGCCAATAAAGCATCATTCATATAAAACAAATTCTTTACAGGAATATTTGTCTTGGAGTGCCTGAATTTTTATTTACACTTACCACTTTATCCCATGAGCTAAAGATCTCTCGGAAACATAATCAGTTGGATGTTTTCTCCTGAATGCTAGTGGCTGTTTAAGTTATTGTACCTTTCCCTAGAAATCAGAACTAGGATATTGGTGAATATTTTATTGTTTGGAATAAAAAAAAAAAAATCCCCAACAGATGCATTTCAGTTATTTTTCTGTAAGACAAGATCTCTTCTACTCTTAGAAAGAAGTTGACAGATTAGACTGTGTTAATGGCAAAACAAGAAGATGTGAATTTGCATCATAATATCCCCTTGGCAGTGAATAATGAAGTTCAAAAAATGATTTCTGTCATCTGACTGTAACCATGCTTCCAAAAGGGCTAAGTGGCTGCTTAAAAAATAAACCATGTCACTTTGAGGGTGTTGAAAAGTGGTGTTCTCTGTCTTTATGATTCTAGCTATTGTGTCAGTTTTACTACTGCTAGCCCTGCAGAACAGGTACAGTCATGGGAGGATGAACTGGTTCATACATCACCTAGAGAATTGCTAATGAAGTTCCAGCTGCCAAATTCTGCCTGCAAATTAAAAGCATAGCATGCTTTCACCTTGTTTATGTGGCTATTTAATATTCTGCTTTGCCTTTTAATTTCTAATGAATCTGCTCGCTGCTCCAAAGTCTTACTCTTGTTTTTATGTTCAGCTCAAGATGGTTGCCCTGTATATTAATTTTGAGTGTTACTGTTTTGGCCACAGTAGATGTACTACTATGCATGTTTAGCATTGCATTATATAAAGTGTCATTGCAGTTGGAATTAGGCCACCAAACTTTTGCTCCTAAGTCATGGCAATATAAGCTTCAAAGGGGAACAGCTTGATTTGCAGAACCCTGGTTGATTTTGTGGAGCTGACAGTTGGAGGGTGGTAACTTTTTTTTGTGAACACATTTGATCTGGATTAGAAGACTGTAAACCTAGAATCAGTCATTTTCACATTTGCTTTCATTTCTGGTTAAATGACACATGATTAAAAAACTGTGACGGATGAGGGAATATATCTATGTCCAATTATTAATTCCTCTGTTTTATGAATAGGAACTACGATTACAGCCACCAGGGTGGATTAGAACTTCCATTTCGTAGCAGAAAACAGGCCATGCCTGAGGACCTGAAAAAGGGACATAAAGGGAGTTGTCATCAATGGGTAGCTGTAAGTTTGTAGAATATGGGTTGCTCGAGGCAGTCATTTGTTTCCACCTAATTTCTGTTGCTATTGGGCTCCACCATGGGAAATCCTAATAGAAGGGTGAGAACAACGAAAGGTGTGTTAGACTGCTTTTAAAGAGAGATGCTGTCATAACACAGGTGTTCTAGGACTGGAATCCAGCGGTTCTGTGGGAGAAATGGGCAGACAGAAACTGACTTCCCTGAGTTGTAATTCTAGGTAACAACCTCATGGTCCCTTCCCATCTTTCCTTCTCCTCCCAAATTTATTATGAGTTTGAGGAAGGGAATGGATGAGGTTTGAGTGATTCAGGATTAGTTCTGGGATCAGGGATGGGATTTCACAGCTCAAGGAGAAGGGTGGGAACTAAAGCAGTGGCTGGATTGTGCCCCACTCCAGCCCGATGGGAACATGCAAGATTCATTGCACTTGTGCTGTTCTCCAAAATTAAGACTCTCCATTAGAAAGACTGTAACAAAAAACTTCTCCCACTTTCCCACCCTGGCCTCAGCTGATAAAATGAGTACCAAAGTGGTGCTAGGTAGCTCTTTGTTCAGAAGAGCTAAAAGCATCTGGTTTTAGGAAATCAGTTGCAATACAATAAGATTTTCACTTTTATATGAGGAACTTCTTAATATATGATCTAATTAATCATAATAACCTTTGACTTCTTTATCTCTGCGATGTAGAGCTTTGCACCATCTTCTTTGCTGTAAATCCATACCTGTAAAAATAGTTCAAATGTTATTACTGGTAAGTGCATTGTTCTTTCTGAGTTGTTGCAACTTTTCTACTGGAATATTTCTGGCTATATTCAAAGTACAGTTTATGCACTTAAGCAAGGGTTTTTTTTTATATTAATGCTAAGTAGGCAAGCCACTGAAATGCCCATGAAATCACTTTCCTAAATCCAAAGAGTAATTTATGTGTATATCAATGCCAATGAACAGCTTTCGCTGTCTTCTTTCCAGTCATGGATATCTGGGAGTATATACTGATCTGAAGCGCAGGAATGAAAAGGGCTCTGCACTTACAAGTCCATTTGTATAGGAGTTTGTACATCACACCAACAAAGTTCTTCATCGCCCACAAATGAAAAAGAAAAAAAAAAAAAATCCGTGCTTGTAATTTCCTAGTAGAAAAAACCCCAGAAGCCTAAAAATAAAAAGCCTAATTATAATTAATTGAAAAGGTTTTCTGCAGAAGCTAGTGGCAGTGATTTGCATAAATTCTCATTAAGGTGAATAATATGTTTTCTTCAAGATCCATTAAACAAGCTTTAATCAGTTGAGCTTGAAAAACATCACCATGAAACTTCAGTTTAAAAGTCATTACGCAGCATCTAAAATAAGTTCTGAAAAATTACAAAAACGTATACAAGAGACATCAGCATCCTTCAGACAGTAAGAAGCTATGTAATAAATACCAAGAGGAAGGTGGATTGTTGTTCCTGGCTTTAAGTTAATTCCACAAAGACAAAACATGCCTGGTGGGAAGGAAGCCTTGTGTCGCCAGCACAGTGGGGTGTCGTAGCGGAGTAAGGTATCTGCAAACGACATTTTTGCTACTTTCAAGAAGAGAACACGATGAACTGGCAGGTATGCTACAAGCTGCAATACCTACATATCTACCTTATGTAGTGGATACCCTACAGCAGGTGGTTTTTTTTTTTTTCTTTTTTAAACAGTTAAGCTGAGTTGGCTGTTAAAACATTTATTTATGTATGCAACCTAAATGTTTTTGTGTATTTCTATCCACTTTTACTTTTCAGGATTAATTCAGATGCAATCTTTCAAATCACAGGTTCTAACTGGTTGGATGCGTTGCCTTTACTCTGTGTTTAATGAACAACTTTTCTTTCTGAGTTAGTCCATTTGGTGATAGGAGCTGTGTGAAATTCAGTTTAGAGCAACCATTATCTTCTTTTAGCAGGGTGACAGGAAAGGTGGAATGGCAGAACTCAGTTTCTGCTGTTCTTGGCAATGCTTTCCTCTCTTTATTTAAGGCCATAAAGAAATAAGCACTTTAAAAAAAAAAATTCTACAAATAAATAATAATTCTGTTTTATTAATTGATTTTTATTATTGCTGAGAGGTGCACTGGATTCCTTCCTTGGCATTTTGTGAGCAGTCATGCTTTTGTACCCTTCTCTGTTGCAGAAGCCAAATTTAAAGCTTTAGACATTGGCACTGAATCAGTTCCTAAATTGCAGTGTACATATATACATACTTATGTAATTTATGATTGTTCAAAGTAGTAGTTGGCCAGGCTGGAACTGGTACCACTGGAATTGGTACCTGCCAACCTTTATTGTGGTACCTGGTCAAAGAAAAAAATCGTGCAGATTTGGTCCCTATTCTAGAACATTTTGCTTGCTACTTTCTTCTTTTCAGTGTAAAATGTTTACAGTGTAAAATGTAGAGATGAGGCCATGAATTTCAGGATGGGTCAGTATGACTACTATTAGTGGGTTCTGAAAGCTTTGTTCTCTTTATCAATTTAACACTTGCTGTCTTTGAGAAAGACCTTTTATGGTAAAAAGCAGTATCACTGGCAAGAAAATAGAGCAGTAAATATAGCTTTTGTGTTATGTATGGTAGCAAGTTTGACTCATATTTTCCCCTGCTCATCCTTAGGCATAGCATTTTTTTCGTGCAAATTTGTCTTACTCGAGAGAGCTCAGCTGTACAAGTAAAAATAGGTTGGTAGAAACCTCCTTCAGTTTAAAAAAACCCACAAAGTTTGACGCTTCTGAATGAAAATGTAATTCATGAATACTTTTGCGGCTCTGGAGCCCAGATTGAGAAACTGATTGTTTGTTTATTTAGTAGCAGGGTGTCCTGAAGACTACTGGCAAATGCCAGTTATTTTTGAATGTTCAAATCAGAATTTGTTTCTAATGTCCCCACATCATTTTGGTATTTCTGATTATAAGAAGATTATGAGAAGCTGTTACAGCTTCTTTTTGTGACCCTGGAGAAGAAAGGGAAAAAGAGGTTTTTTATTGATTTTTTAAAAAAATTTATTTTACAGTATGGTGACCTGAAGTACTTTCTTTGTTTTCTGATTATCACCATTATTTCTTATTTTATTATATTGGACAGCTTGTGGTTTAGTGTGTATTTCTTTTGGATTTGTAACAGCATTTATGTTCTTTATCTTATTATTGCAATTAAACTGCACCCAAAATGTTGTATGACTTATCTGTAGAGGAAAATATGCATTAAAATATCTACAGATAAACTCTGTTTTGATGTTTTTTCCCTACTGCTTCAATTTTTGATGCTTTTACATCTTGTTTAAAGTGCTAGTATCCCAAAGCTGACTGGTGTATGCTAAGATTCGGATGAACAGTTCCTTTAAATATTATGGGAGGTCTGTAAGTGATGGGTGGCCCAAAACCCAAAGTCACCATTCTATTCAAATAAACACACAAAGAAAGTATGTGCAAGACCTTTAACTCTTACAGGAGCTTGGCTGTGTGCCATGCTTCTGACTTAATGGAGTGGCTGATTTCAGGGTTGCCTGGGGCCACAACCACAAATAAGCATATATGTCTCTGAGGTCATTGAAACCAATTTTATTATTTTCATAGCTATTGGAAATAAGTCACCTGGCTTGATTTATACATAAAATTCCAGAATATCAGCCCACAGAAGTGACCTTTAATTTAAAACTCTCATCTGTTTTGTTGGCCTGTAACATTGGACTGTAATATTAAAATAACAGCAGTTTGTGTCTCTAGAAATACTATTTTATCTTTCCCAGTAGTTGATGTCTAAGCATTTGCTGTAAGTTTGGGATTCAAGTTGAATGTCTTCATGTGAAATGATCCTCATAGTCAGAACTCATGCTGCAGTTCTCAGTTAGACTCAGTTCAGTTTCCAGGGGTGGGACTTCAAACTCCCAGCAAGTTTGAAAACGTGATGGTGAGTTTTTGGGTTTCCTGTGGGCTCCCAGTGCCTCTCATGAGCCAGGAGCTGCCTCTGTTCCACACTGATTTCTACAGGCTTTTATCCTACAAGGCTAGAATTGAGAAGGAACTAGAGGGCGTGATGAAGCTGATTTGAATGAGGGACATATGGCTGATTACATACAACATATAGGTAAATTTTTCTAAAATAGTTGGATAGCAATATCTTACTGTCTCAGTATTTCTTCAGATTTAAGTAAAAGAACATGGCAGTCTACACTGAAATCTTAATATGTCTTCAGTGCTACATTGTCTTAGTGGATGGGATGTGTGGGTTGGATAGCTGTATTATTTATTTGCTATATGTCATAATTCATTTCTCAGTACGTCTTTCTGTGTACCACAACATGTTAGGAACCTGGGAAATTTATGGTGCATACGCAGCATTGTATTATTCCAAACAACTAATTTCCTTTGGTGAGAAATAAATCTTGAATTCCTGATTACTTTGTAGCAAGATCAATGTAAAGCCCTAGAAAAAGAAGCAAGTCTCATAGAGCAGAAACTGCTTATTCCTTATGTTACTCTAGGTTGGTTATATTATGCAGAAATAAATACATCCTGCTGTTTTATATGGTTTGGCAAACTATAATTTTCTTCATTAAACTTTCAGTGGCTTGTAATGCCATGGGAGACAGCAAAGAGAAAGCCTGAACTCTGAAGAAGTACCCAGCATTGTAGGTAATAGGTATGCGCTGTAGTTTATGTAAAGATTCAAATGGACTGTTGCTCTTTGGAAAAAAAAAATAGGTCATTACAATACTCTTTCTTAAATGATATATATAAAACACATGTAGATCCCTAGTAGAAAACAGACTCTGTTCAAGCTCAGGCATGTGAAGATGAATCTTCTTCTCTCCAAGGTGAAATTCTGTATTTCTTCCGTCCTTATGTGAGAAGCTGAGATATTTGAAGAGAGTACATTTGCCTTGTCAACAAATGCAACAACACGGTACCCACTGTTTTTCTCTTTTTGAAGTCTGAAAGTGCTGACTGACCTCTCCAGGCAGTCTGTTCTCTGGTTCCTTTGGGTCACCTTCGTTGCACTGACTTGCATGTGTTTCTCTTAATCTGCCCATAACTTTTTTTTCCCCCCATATTTGAAGGTTTTTCTTACTGTGATCTCAACCAGTCCTCCTCCTTTGAATAAAGAAGGCAAAATTATCACTGTCCATTAGCAATGCTGGAATTTTGAGAGACGACATACAATTTCTGTCTTAATAAAATACTACATGTGAATTGTTTCCATACAAACCATTTCTGTGTTTGATGCAGACTACTGAAAGAAGCAAACTGTTGACTTTTTTAAAGCTTTCAGTAATTTTCGTAAAGCTTTGTGTTCAATTGGCTTTCCTCTATAGGTCTCTTTAGGCAGAACTTATAGCTATTGTTGTCTAAAGGCCAGAGTTATGAAATACCATAACCTTGCGGCACTGGTGTTCCTCAGCTACCAGGAAAAATGCAGTCCTCTGTTGTGCTGCGGTCAAGGATGGTTGGACTTAAATGTTCCAGTAGGGAGGTTAAGCCTTGCAGTTAAATATTGGTTTGATCTTCCACCAGATCTTCAGACCTTCATTTTTTAGAAGGATACTTCTTAAGGAAGTTAAACCTGCTTAAAAACAAAAAGGGGGAGGGGGGGGGGCACGCAGATCACTAGTGGAGGAAAGTGCAAGCAGTTGGGTAGCATAGAATTGGAGAGACTTGAAAATCTGGCACTGTTTCAGTTCAACGCTAGCTGTTTTTTGTAGTTCAGCTTGACTTGACTTAGCTGTAATGGTATTGTCAGGAGGGTTGATCAGGTGCATGATTCTGGTAAGGACTTCAGTTTACCTGAATTGCTCTCTGAGATCCTTTTTCTTACTGCCTGCCTCCCAACAGCTGCTCTAAAACATAGGTTTCTGGTTGTTTTGTTTTTAGGCTTGGAAGTCTAAAAAGTCTACTGAAAGGCTATAAAAGCTTATGCCAATTGCAGTTGATTATAAAAACCTACTGGTTTCAGTGACATAAATTGGAGGTTATTCCAGTACTAATATGGATTAAAGCTAGCGTAGCAGAAATCAGAATTTGATCCTATGTGTTCTGATAACATAATTCAATTAATTTATCATTTCCTGGCTTTTTAGCTCAATCTTTGACAGCATCCAGTAAAATCCTCGAGAGTGTACTTGGTGCGGACTTGCATATAATGGAAACTATAAAGCCCATATTTTCTTTCACAAAATAACTGTGTTTAGTCCTTTCGATGTCACTCCCAAACTAGTAGTTGCCTACTACCTGGTGCTCTTAACCAAGGAATTAAGAGAAAATAAAACTTATTTTAAACACTGCTATGGTTTCAGTTTCTAGTATTTCACAATTGATATGGCATGCCACAGAAGTTGGTTTACTGTAGTAGGTCCCTGTATCTGGATAAGCTATTGAGGCACAAAGATGAAACAAATCAGTAAAACTCATTTCAGCCTTTTTCAGTAGGATCAACACCTTCCAGAAGGTGGCTTGTCAAAAAAAGTAGTTTAATATCTGTACTATTAATCTAGTTCAGAAACTCAACATGTCTACTATAACTACTGTATTCTCAAGTCTTAAGATTTCTGTCCTTGTACTATTGTGAGTTGCTGCATGGTGAAATGGCAAAAATTATTTATGTTTTATTTTTTCAAAGGAAAACGGGGAAGAGAAGTAGTATAGTGCCGTATTCTACTGCAGAACAGTAAATCTAATAAGGCCTGCTGGGCCCACTTCTATCATCTAAAATAGATTTGAAAAGGGCAGCAGAGGTTCCAACTATGAATTCTGACCATGCTTCAGAAGCTGGTATTACATATATATCTATATAAAATAAAGAAATCTTGAGTTATTGCCAGGCAGTAGTTTGGCACTGAAGAATATTTTAAAGAATAGCTTTGAATATGTATTTGAAATAATGTTATCAGGTAAATATGAAGTATCTTGAAGTCTTAGAGGAACAGAATTAGCAATTTCATGTTGTATGGTGTAGTTGGGAGAGAAGTTAGCTTATGAAACAGCTGTGAGAACAGCAGAAAGCATTTTCTGGTTTAGGAATGTAAGTATTTTTTCAATAAATGTTTTTTCACAGAAATACTGTACATGCTGTGGTGAAGAAACTCAGGGAGCAGACACAAAGACAGAAGCTGCCCTTCTCCCTCTGTTTTTATCTACTCCCTCCTGTGAGGAAACTGATGGTATCCCATTGTTCAGCATCAGAAAATACTAATTACTTCTCTCACTTCCCTTCATTATGCATTTTTTTTTACCTGTGCATGAATAATCAAATAGTACTATGCCAGGCAGTTGGTATTAATTAGGGTTTCAGATTTCACATAGTCTGTCTTTAGTGTTTGTTATGTCAGGCTAAAGCTTAAACTGAGAGGGAGTGAGGTGCACTCAGGGTTAATATTAAGGCCAGATTCTTTCAGTATACGAGGACACACTTAGAAATGAAAAGGCTTATACTATGGAGAATGATACAGTTCGAAACCTTTATAGATAGCTTTTTGAAATATTTATGTTCCGGGTGGAAAAGATTTTTCAGGCCATCTCAACCTTTTTGTAACCAAAATGTTTTGAACCTTTAGTTACTTAAAGTTTTCAAAGCTCTTTTAGTCAATAAGAAAATCAATGCATGCAGCATACTTCAGTGTAGTTAAGGCAGTGTCCAACAGCATTCAGTGTTATGTGTAACTACTGCCACCGCTTCCTTCTTCCAAATAACACACTGCGTCTTCAGTCGCAAAGGTATAAAGTCTAGAAGTCTGCAGCTGATGGGCTGCTGAATCATAGCCTACTGGTGGACGAAGTCAAACCACAGCTGATGGAGTCATTCATGGAAATAAACAAGGAACAAGTTACCTTGCTTAGATGCCTTTCCCCCCCCCCCTCCTTGTATTCTGCAAATTTATGTTGCTTATTTTAAAACATCGATTCCTTTAAAAGGCATTGTGCAGCTTAGAATATCTTAGAAAGTCTGTATGTCTTTATACTGTGGTACAAGACCATAACCTTTCTCTGTGATTTTGTTGTTTGTTTTCTGGAGGTTTTTTTTTGTTGATTTCTCTGTGTCTTCATTTTTGGCAGTGGTTGCAATCATGTGAGGGTGTAGTTATAGTTGTCTCATCTGTCTTTCTATTCTGCTTATATGTAATTCAGGAAAATCTCACCCAAGAAAGTTTTATGAGTAAAACACTACTTACAGTCCTGTTACTTGTGGTTCCTGTTTGTTCTGGTGCTAAACTGAAGTTGACTATGAAATTACTGCTATAGGACAGTAATGGTCCAAAATCTATAAATAATATTATCATTTATTAATATATTCTCCTGAGGCTCTATACTAACTACGTATTCAGTTAATAGCTTTCACTAGCTGTTACATGAGATAGGAATATAATATTAAAAATATAGATTGTTTTCAATGTTTGAGCTCTGAGTTTGATGCATTCAGGTATTTCTATATGGTCAGAAAAGGACCATGCTATCAGCAGAAATTAACTAGGCAGTAGTTTACTAGGACTTTATTTCCCTTTTGTGATATTAGGTTTTCCTTTAATTAATTTAAAATATGATTTGAACCTAGGTGTTTTCCTTCAATCTGTTTGGTACATATAGTCTTATTCTCAGAGCCTAGCAAGCAATTCAGGATCCTATATATCACTTAGCTAGTTGTTACCCTGTATTTCCCATCTGAAAACAGCTGAGTTATTAGCTGTTCCTTAGAGATTCACCTAAGAAAATTTGTTCTTAAGAGAAACTGAAAGCTGCAACTTGAAACCCAGAGGATACACAGAATTTGGTTTCCTGCAGGTGTCCCTAGTTGATATACAATATAGAGATCTTTTTTTTGAGAAGTGGCATGGATAAAACTTTATTGCTTGCTGGATTTGTAGATAATTTCCACTTTCACAACTGGAATGAATTTTAGTACAGAACATGTAAGGCATAATTGCCATCAGAAATCTACCAGAATGGCAAATAGTTCCCTTGAGTCTATAATTAAACGTTTAAATGAATGAGTTTTGATGTACTTATGCTTATTACTTTTTTAAGACATGTCTATGCACTAGAGTGTATCCTATCAATACAGACTACTGTATTGTATATTGTAGTCTGTGTGCAAGTACAAGAATTGTGTGAAGTATGACAAGCTCTACTTGCCTGCTTTCCGATCACGCACCTGCCTAACAGATAGCCTGTAAGTCATTTGGAGGGGTGGACTCAGCTGCTGTATGTTCTGGGGATGTGAAGCTGTTTGTGCTCTAGAAAGTAGGCTCTGGCTGTGTTTTCGGTCTTGTTGTCTATACAAGTAACATATAATCTTGAAAGTATCCTTAGGATGACTCGTTAAGTTCCACTGTAAAAATCCTCTAGGGTGCTTTCCCATTTCTATTTATGAAAAAGGAGTAAATGAAAAATATTCTAAAATGATCTTGAGGAAAGACAACGAAGAACCTCCAAGCAGAGACTTGCCAGTCTATCACTGCCTATCTATTTTATGTGAGAGAGGGCTGGTCAATGGCTTCCTGTGTGCACGTCTGGGAGTTCTCCTTTTTCTTCAAAATATGTTCTCTACTTCAAATGCTGATGTTCATTTTCAGCATATGGGGACCATTAGCAATACTGAAGCTGGACATATGGCTTAACGTGTTAAATCACTTTAGAATGTCGCATCTGTTTTTTTTACCCTGGTGTTAACACCTGGATCAGTTTAGCACTAGCGCAGAAGTTTAGGACATATATAGCTGTCAATTTTAAAAACATCTGTTTTTTTTTTTGTGTGTATGCCTGTATATGTGCATGTGTAAACTGCTGGATCTCCGGCTTTTTTGAGTTTGTTGAAAAAAAATCTTACCGAATTGTGCTCAGGGTGTGTACCGACCTAGGCAAATATGCCTCCTATGGCAGGAAGCAGAAAGATTCTTTCGAGTGGGTTAGAAATTATGATTTTACCTTTACAGCTTTTGTCTTTCTTCAGACTTCCATTTTTGAAAAATTGATAGCTGACTCTGATTCTTTCCCCCCGACTCAAACCCATCCATTTGTTGTACACTGAATAAGATATCCTGCTCTCCTGGGACGCGTGAAATGGGCAGGCATTAAAAATTGAAGAAAGCAAGTTCCCTGACTGAGTCTGCAAACCTTATCTGAGGCTGCTTGAAAGTAAAAATGCCAATTGTTTTGGAGCTTTGAAAAATTACTTTCCCTGGTGACTCCGCTGCCTTTTAGCAAGAGCAGAGTTTATGGCTCTGTTTAAGAGTGATGAGTGCAGTTGGAGAGTTTCTCTTGTTATGCCCATTAGCGAGATTGGACTAATCTGCGGGACGTAACCCGAAGGTAAACTGTGACTGAAGGAGAAGACAAGGCTAATAAGGCATTTTGTAGTTTCCTTTATCCCAGAGTCTTTCCCGGAGCCAGCAATTAATATTATTTTCTATCTGCAGAGAGCCGGGGTTGCTTCTAGGGTGGGAGGCTTTACAAAGGACATGTCAGCGCTACCTGCCAGGCCGTGAAGAGGGATTGCTTCCAAAATTGCCATTGAAATCGGCAACTAAGCATTAATACCGCAACAGAGTTAACAGCTTGTTAATTTAGTAATTAAAGAAAAGCAAGGCCTTGCCCCAGCCAGGAGCAGGGATCCAAGGGGGGGCCACCGGCAGGCCATCCCAGCCCTGGGCATCGGACACCTCCCTGGGGCCGAGGCCAGGCCGGGATGTGGGCCCGTGGGTGGGCCCAGCTTGGCGGGTCCATGGCTGGGCAGGGCTGTGGGGAGCTGGAGACCGGCCCCGCTGCCATGTTGCTGGGGCAGGGGCTGACGGCCCCAGGGGGCTGACGTGGGGTCCTGGGGCGTGGGACGGGGAGAGCCCGCAAAGAGAGGTCAGGGCTGTTGAGGCTTATTAGTGCCTTCAGGCCCTGACATGAGCAATTTAGTACCATTTATTTTTATTCTTCTGTTATTAGTTACAAAGCTTGTATTTCTCTCCCCTTCACCGAGATAAACATTTCATTTCATGTTTTTCATGTCAGTGCGGTGGATACAGCTGGGCACAGCCCACCGCCTGCTTCTGTCTGACCCACAGTAATGGTGTTCCGGGTGTCATCCTTAGTGTTACTGAGACCTGCTTCACTCTTACTTCCGAGGGCAAAATGACACAGAGTGAGCTGCCTGGCTCCGGTATCTCATATGCTCGTATTCCTGCGTCCTCCTGCGCAGTCAAGTATAATGTTGGCCAAGTGTGTTTTTTATTACGTTTTATAATGTGAAACAGAGTGGTTGTTGAATGTTAACAAGCAACCTATGTGAGACTTGCTTCTTTGCTGTAGGACATCTAGCTTTGCTCTTGTATTAGACTTTTCTAATATCCCAAAGCATTAGCTAGACTTTTTTTTCTTTTCCTTTCAAACACTTAGCAAAAAAATAACCATATGGAAAGAACTTTTAACTTTATTTCAAATTTTGACTCATACAGAATACAACATTTGGCTTGACTGAACTACTGAGTAAGCTGGAACTGGCAGGCTCTCTATTTTTCATGCTGACTGGCAAGTACTAGAATCTGTTGCCTTTACACGCACAAGAAACTAGAGTATTTCAGAATTGCCTGCTGAAATCTGTGCCCAAATGCAGGGTTATCAATACTGTGTCTTCAAGGCTTCCTTTTGATTTTTTTTGTTGTGTGGTTTTGTTTTTAGTTTTTAATATGAACAGGAAAGGATCAAGGTTGCATCAAGTTTATTGCTAAGGCTGTCAATAAAATTTGAATTAATGCCTTTAGAATGTACAATAGGTTTCTTTATGATTTGGAGAAAAGCAGTTTACTTTTGATGGGGAATAGTCCAATGATATGAGTATGTGCTGCATGAAAATGATGGGTGTGACAGCTCTTCACTTAGAGGGAGAGGGTTGGTCTCTTTTCTTACCAAGTGTAGCAGTGTAGTTTGGAGTTGTTTTATACATGTGTACTGAGAGCTGCAGTTCCATGGCTGTTTGTGGGTTTTTTGCTTGGTGTTTTTTTTTTTTTTTTTAAGTGGTTACATGGTTTCAAGTATTAGAAGTGGCCACATTTTCAAAAGATCTAATAAAATGTACCATTCCCTGCGAATGAATTGTTCACCATCTAGGCTCTTTGTAGCAGAATGCTCTGCCTCAGGGGAGGGCAGTTGTGTTGGCAATATTACTGCCACTTAGTTCTTAAGTGTTTTTTCTTGGGGAAATACTATTGCAATTCAAGGTTTCAGCTCTAAATCCTGACATCTGATAGCCATTCTTAGCTATGCTCACTGGTTGGGAGTCTGTAGTCTAATATATTATGTTTTTCTCAGAGAAAGGACTCCTCCTAGCCTAACACCTGCTTTATTCTTGCTGAATTCCTAGTTATGTTATGGTGAGTCTGAGAGTGATACTACAAACTGAAATCACGAACAGAGGACTTAGATTTCAGGAAAGGACTACACTGAAGGACAAGATAAATAATGTGAAAACAAAGATCTTGTTTTCTTCCAATGTTCTTTTGTGACTAGACTAAAATGAGAAAAATGTGTGGGGGGTTGGGAAAACAAATACAAGCAACCTGATCCACTGCATAAGCAGAAGTCAAAATGAAAATTTTCAAGTATTCTAGAAAGCATCATCAGATCTTTAAAGGATTTAAGCTGACCTCTCCATAACCTCCATATGTGCAGAGACAAAAAGACATGCTGAGAGGAAGCATGTCTGAAAGCATTACAGCAGTGTGCTCCGGACAATGGAAATGCTGAACTGCATAGTGTTTAGAGTATTTGCATGGACATTCTGTGGCATAGTATATCAGCATTTCAACATTTTTCCTTTCAGAATAAGACAACATTCCTGAAACTAATACCATAAAAAAAATGGGATTTGGATACAGGTACCAAGGGACTTGCTTTATTGGGGCTGAGAATGTGAAGGGAGTCTTGTAGTATGAGTTAGAGTAGTGCGTTTCAAACAAGGGCCTGAGTTTCACACCAATTTTCTTTCTTCCTCATCTGAATTGGAAAATTGTTAATTATGGGAAGATATTTATTGGAAAGACAGAAAGAGGGAATGAGTACAGAATTATACATAAATCATCTCTCTTCTTTAATATTTTTAATAAAAGAGTCTTGAGCTGGCTGGATTCTTAATTACCGTGGTAAAATAAATGCTAAATGAGTTAAGCTCAATAGTAACAACAATGCATCTTTAAAGAATTGGTTAAATACAACTTTGGTTATGAAGGCAAGTAACTAATTAAATTCTAGTCATCTTTTTGCACTAAGCAGGTCTCACACCTTCTCCCACAGCATAAATTTTAAATGCAAATGATTTGATTTGTACAAACATTATAGGGGACAGATTTTTACAATACTGAATTAGACATGGAGACTGCCAATGGCTGGCACCAGTCTTTGCCAGGGTGGTTGGACACATAAATGCTGAAAGTGGCAGCATTTTTTTTTCCCAATCAAGCTGACACAGACTTGAATTCATAAGCTTATACAACCTAAAAATGTTTTTTCCTCACTTGTAAATGTAAGGAATTTAATGAAATGGTGTATTTCAATTTGTAAAATATTCTGTTGTCTGCCTCTAGCAAGGTGTTAGCAGAAAAAGTCAGTCAAAGTATGTATGAGATAGTTGTGGGAGTGCCCCATATAGTACCAGAGAATTGCATGCTCCTACTGACTTCTGCATTTATTGTTCGTCCATGTCAGTGAGATTCATTCCAACATCTAAATTAAAATTTCAGTATAAAAGGCCAGTTGGGGTTTTAGTTCTGAATTACTGGAGGATCCGTTGTTTCAACAATAATGTTTGTCAGTTTTTCATATTTCTTTTACATTTTAATTATAACTTATCAAATCTTAACCAATTACTCCTGGGTTAGACTCAGAAGAATGTCACTGAAGGGTGTTTTAATTTAATGGAAGCAGTGTAACATCTGTTTCTAATGTTTTAAAAGCCAATTTATATGGAAATTTTGCTTTAGTGGGAAGGCACTAGATACGTAGTTTTCTAACACCTCCTTTAAAAATTCAAAACTTGAATTAAAGCAGCACCAAAGCAGTGCCATTCTTTCTTGTTGTAGCAGTGTGACTGCATTTTCACAGCCTTTCATTTGTACCCTTTTCCTTCTGTTGAAATGAAATTTTTATTTCTCTTTCACAGTCGAGCTATCAAGACAAACCAGGACCTTCTGCCCGAGACGCCGTGGACCCATATCTTCTACAACGACTTTTGGGGGACACTGCTCACTCACAGTGGGAGCCACAAGTCCTACAGACCTCTCTGCACGCTCTCCTTCCGCATTAACCATGCTGTTGGAGGGATGGACCCATGGGGCTACCACCTCGTAAACGTCCTGTTACATGCTGCAGTCACAGGCCTTTTCACAAACTTCTCCAGGATCCTGTTTGGGGATGGGTACTGGACCTTGATAGCAGGCCTGCTGTTTGCATCTCATCCAATCCACACGGAAGCCGTAGCTGGGATCGTAGGGAGGGCAGACATTGGAGCCTGCCTCTTCTTTCTGCTTTCCCTGATGTGTTACGTGAAGCACTGCTCTACCAGAGGTTCCTCACCGAGTACTTGGGGCTGGATCTTGGGAGCAGGGCTGTGTGCGGGATGCAGCATGCTGTGGAAGGAGCAAGGAGTGACTGTTCTGGCCATTTCAGCGGTGTACGATATCTTTGTATTTCATCGGCTGAAAATACATCAGATCGTTCCTGCTTTTTACAAGGTGAGTCTCCTTTTCTTTCCCATAAGCTATTTGTGAGGCACCCATCACTGTTAAACAGGTGCTAAATGAGTTTTCAAGTACACAATAATTCTTAGTAGTTTAGTCAACTCCCAAAAATAAGCACAGATGTCTAATGCTGAAAAAAACATTTAAAGCAGTTTAGTATGGGTTTTTTACATTTTGTTTAAACAATGTGTTATTATCCATTGCTATTACTTGACACTGGGGATGTATTTTTTTCAATTACTTTCCTTGCTTCCAACAGCTCCCTCCTCATTCTGTTTACCATTGAGCACTGGATATCTGGCTGCCTTTTGCAAAGAATTCATTCATGCTCTTATTCTCTTGTATCATGCAAACTCAGCTTAGTTATGTCAGGCGTGCAAGTGCGGCAGCTGATATCATCTACAGGCTCCCTGAGGCAAAGATAGAGCTCTTATTGTAGTTTAACAGAGATGCATACGACCTGGATGCATGCCTTTGGCATGTATTTTTTCTCCCCCTAGCAGGAGCTATGACTCAAATATATTATTGCCTTAACAAAATAAATATTTCTCATTTTTTTAACTTCTCAACTAAGAACAAACAAGTGAAATAAGCAAACAAACAAACAAGCCCACCAAACCCCCCTAACTTCCCTTTCCCAAAACCGCATGTATTTTAGTGGTACCCAGAAAGCCCAGCTGAAATCAAGATTCATTTATATCAGTTGCTGTACAAATGAGTAAGCTGAGTATATGTAATTTTATTTTCAGTGAAATGGCTTTCTTTCAGAAAAACACTGACTTAACAAAAGGAAAATGTTTTATAGGGATGTGTGTTGTCACATTTTTCAGTGAGATATAATAAGGCAAAGCAACAAAACAAAATAAGGCTTTGCAATCTATCTCAAACACCATGATTTTAAAATTTTGATTTCTTACTCAAATGAATTGAAAATTGTGGATTTTTATAAAGAAGTGATGATTTCTGCTTGTAGAGTATAGAGTACATAGTTGTAATATGCAAGGAAAACAGAAAAATAAAAAACCAAGTAGTCTCTGGTAGTTCCCTCATACACTGCTGTGACATGTTGATTTAGTTATCATGCCCTTTTCTGACAAAACTGAAAAGAAAAAAAGAAATTTTTTTTTTTTTACTGGTGTATATTTGAGTGTGTAAGACCTGTTGAATGCCAGTGGCCAAATACTGTATGTTACATTGTGCACCTAAGCTGAGCAGACACCAACAGTAAACTAATTAAGTTTTGTAAAAAATTGCATCTGTAACAGCAAGTTTTATTCTGAAAGATATAGTGTGTTATCAACATTATTCTCATACTAAATCCAAAACATAACACTATACCAACTACTAGGAAGAAAATTAACTCTATCCTATCCGAAACCAGGACAGATGAGATTTTGTAAAGTGCTTCAAGGAGTTTTGTTCATAACTCAAGTGTTAGCCAATCCTATAGAATTAAACAATTGTAAAAACATTCATGTGGCACATAAGAAATTCTGAACACCTTGTGTGTGACTTCACACCAAATCTAAATTAGTGTTCTTCACAGCTTCTCCTCATTACAGCCTGCAATGACCAAGATTTAGTCATGGAGCTAAGAAGTTTTTTATCACAGACAGTCATTGCTCAAAAACAAAACCTTTGCAGACATTTCTGGTGGAGAAAAGCTTTTTCTTCCCTTTTTCCCCTTTTTCTGCCTCAGGGCCAGGATAAAATAGGCCTAGAAGAGACCTAAGTGACACAGGTGAAATCCAAGCTTCCACATCATAACTCTTTGAACACAAAGCCTCTCTTCCTAGGTATGGAACTCTACATTTGGATACCGGGCTTGTGCGGGTTTTTTTTTTGTTTGTTTGTTTCCACTCCTTATCAGACTTCTTGTCTTAGACAACAAACTACTGTCAGTGCCTGAATTTTTTTCCATTTGTAATGATAGAAATAATAATCCTGTGCTTTGTAGATTACAAACCTTTAAGGAAATTGCATTCTATCTGGAGGGAATTTTATGGGGAAGGACCACAGTGAACAAAAATAGAAATATTTTGCTTACTATGCCAGAAATGCATTTGGTAATGCACCAAATTACTAGGCTGCCATTTCCTTGCACATCTGTTCAAGCTGAATGCTGCTAACCAAGTTTTTCCCAAATGCTAGAGAAGCCTCTGTTCAGTCATTTATAGTGATGAGGATCTCAGCTGGGAGCTTCAGAAGTATCTTCTTTGTTTTCAAAAATCATTCACAAATTACATAAGTTTTTGTAAGAACATACTGTCCTGCAGGGCTCGGGATGCCAGGAATATCATCCTTAACATAGCCTGTTATGAGAAGTGTTTCTCTTTGAGTACTTGTCTGTATACTCTTTTGTACTCCAACTTTTGTGTGGACTCTACCTTTAGCATCACAGTTTCCTGTTCCCGGAGGACTCCATGGGAAGTAAAGGAGTGAAATACAAGCCTTTTGTAAGGATAATCACTGTAAATTAAAAATAAATAAGGACAGGTGTCTTAAAGAAGAACAAAGCTAGCACCCTAAAAGCAAATTCAAGCAAATGCTTCAGTCTTCTGGAGACCTTCACACTGTATGCAATTTACCTTAAAAAGATACTGAAGATAATTATTCTAGTGCATTGCCTTCTTTTCAGTCGGTATTACCCAAAGCACTTTCTCACTGTGTTTTTATTTCCTTTGGTCTTTGAGTATTACCCTTTCACATAAAATACTGTTTAGAGAATGTTTAGGTTAGTGAGACTGTCTCTGGCCTTCTCCATCTGAAGACTGGAAATTGTTTTTGGAGAATGCTATTTAGTTGATATGGATGGATAATTTGAGAATGGCCAATGCACTTGGAGTTAAGAAATTTGGGTTTTGATTGTAGCATGTCTGACCAATGTTTGACAAGTCCTGACCCTGAAGGCAAGTTAGATGCTGTCCTGTTGATTTAAAATTACTTTTTAGATTTATTTTCAAATAATTTCAAGATGATTATGCTGTGAGATTGGCATTTTAAAGTGATATCCTAACTCTTCTGAAATTGTTAGTAAGAACAGAGCTAAGTTCTCTTACTAAAAGCTTTGGTTTTAGTTTGGTTCTGTGTGTTTATACATACAATGATAAAGACAAGTGTTTTGGTTTTTTTTTGGTTTTGTTTTTTAAGTTTTGTATTTAAAATAATCAAAATAAAACCCCAAAGTATGTAGCCAACAAATTAATTTTCGCATTATGCAGAATTAAAGCACAGACTCAAATAAATATGAAGAAAACTTTGAATGCTGCCTCTCTTTGGGATCATTTGGTTGTTGCCTTTTTCTTGCTGCTGCTTTGGCCTTAAATAAAATGTGTTGCTAGTAAGAATTGACAAATTCTTTCTTCCTAGAACAAACTAAAATTTCCTTAAGCAAACAATAATCAACTTTTGGAGTAAAGTTTTTTTTTTTTTCCCCCCTTTAATGTTGTTGCCTACACTTTTTCTTGCTTGAAAAGACATTCCTGCATTGCAAATTGCATGAGACCGAAGTAGCAATCTGCTGATGAGTCATCCTATGTTTTCCAGCTGGCTTGAGGATTTCAAAAACTGGAGTACGTTTTAAACCGAAACAAAAAACCTCCCACCAAACAAAACCCCATCTCTTCAGAAGACTCTTTATTAGAATGCCTGCGTAATTAGAAAGAATTGTGTCAATTTACCTGTTCTGGAATTTGTGCTTTGTGTTTTCCCTATGTAAATACTGGGGGAGGGCAACTGCAGGAGAAAGGAGGGGAAAGAAAAAGACATCAAAAAAGGCAGTCCAGGAAAAAGTTATGGTCTTTTTGTAGTGTGTTGGAGGGGAAAAGTGTAGAATGGAGCCAAGGAAGAAAAGAAAATAATTTTAAGAGATGGTTAGTTTAAATCTGTACTAAATAAGTAAGCAGTAACGTTATGAAACTGAATGCAGAATAAACAGCATGCCACTGTAGCTTTGTAAAGGAATGGTGGAAAGGAGCTACCCCTTTCAATCTACCTAACCTTAAGCTAAACCCTGTCCAGCTGAGCTGATGCAACTGTTTCCTAGGCTGTGCTGCAAACTGGAACTGAGAGGAAATGCAGGTAGAAAATAACCCTTAAGCCCCCTGCCCCCAATATCCCAGATATAGCTTTGGGAGTTATTTTAAACCTGAATCAATTCAGTTATATCCATTCCTCATCACTGCCCTGCAAACAGCTGTACTGAGAGGAAAGCTGAGGTGCGGGGGCAGAAACAAGGTGTGGAGAGTGAGGGATTTGGGGGAGTGGGTGGTTAAGGACCTGGGCTGGCTTGCTGCCAGACAATGGCTTTTGGCTTCTATAAGCTTTTTCAGAATATACCACTGGGGAAACTGAGACGTGATTAATTATGTTTAAAGAATAGTAAAACCACTGAATAGTAAAACCTTCATCAGGATGGTCAGTGAAGGTTTTACCAGTGCTGGTAAATGCAGCAGATGGTAGGAGATGGCATTGGGGTGACAAGCCAGGTTTTTTCCATTTTGTTCTTATCTTTGTACTGAGTGTCCAATAAATACGAAATGGTGGCTACTACACAAGACTAGTAGCTGTATACTGGGCTCACATCTATTATCATGTGAGTCCTGATTTGTCACATCAAGTACATGACAGCATCCCAGTGTGATTTGAGTAGACTGGCAGGGTTTCTGAACAAGGCAGCTGCAGAGCAGGACCACCAGCAGAGCAGATGAATATCACCCCTTATTTAGAAGCTATTCTTAATGCACTTTAAAAATGTATATCGTAGGTAGTTATTAAACTATCCAGCTCTTTTCCCTGTCATCTGCGTATTGGTTATTCAGTAGAACTTGGCTGCCGATTTTTTTCCTTTTGCCAAGTCTTGTATTCCTGTCTGCCTGTGATGCTCTCACTCTGGCTGGCAAAGTTGTCAGTCTGGACCCCGTTTCATTTGGTTAGCTCTATTTTATTCTGTCTGACTGGCTTTTGAAGCGCACACTGACAAGAATGTATTCGCTGTCTGTAAGTCAGCAGACTTTGATGGAAGTGTATTTATTGCGGTCATAAATGAGTTGTCTGAAATGAGAGCAATTAAAAAAAAGAAAAGCGGTGCTCTACTGGGGCAAAATATTCTTTATAGGAGAAAGTTAGGCTTTTGCTTAATTTTTTTTTCAGCATTTTAGACCTTTAGTCATTTCCAGTATAAGTTGTGTTAGCAGGTATGCAGATTGATTGAGTTGTCACGTATCATAGGTATCAGATGATCGTACCTGTCAGCATCTAGACTTGTGCAAATTAAACCATCAAAAGTGTAGGGATGGGAGGGGAGAACCTGAATACAGCAGAGAGCTGTGATCAAGAAAATATGCAAATTCAGAGGCCTAATTCTTTTGTACTTGCAATCTCCAGCTTGACAGCAGAACCATTAATCAACATTGCAATACACAGTCTTCTGTCCAATTAGTAGTACGAAGCTAATATAAACCCTACTGTGCTGCCCTTTTTTCCTCCTTTTTTTCTTTTTTTTTTTTTAGTGGGAATGGAGCTGGACAACATTAGCAGTTAAAAAGATGGGGCAAATGCATTTAAAGCTCATTTTTAATATAATGGTAATGATAAAATATTTATTGCGTTGTGGTTTATGTGTACAAACTGCCTTACAGAAATAACTAAACCAGATGTATGTTCTACTAATGTTCCACGGCTCCAGTACAGTAACATTTTACCAGATCAACATATTGTTAGTACAGGAGGTTTGTTATACTAAAATAAGGAAACCTCTCTTTTCCCATCACTTATTTGATTAAAATCTCCCCCCGGGAGGTCTGTCTCACATGTGGAATTAGTTATTGGTATCTATAGCTTAACAGGAACCACAAATTGGATTGCAGGATGCATTATCTAACCTTCTGTACTATTATAACAGTATTGGTTTTGTAAAAAGCAATTTTATTGGAGACCTATATTTTATTTAAGGTAATGATGTAAACCTGGGGCCTCCATGGATGACATGGTCAACCACCAAACCGAGTTTTATAAAACAGTACTTTCTTTTATGGTCTTGGAACAGCCTTAGTTGTGGGTGATATGTATGATTCCTGCTCAGAATAGGACTTGCTGGATATTAGATAAAGCTACTGATTTTTGAGAACGCTCTAAACTTGAAATGAGCCACTTTCTGTTTTCTTTACTCTTTGAAGTCTGTTCTTTTAGAATTATTGTGCTTTGGAAAGCAATTTCAAAATAAAATGCTGCTCTTGATTTAAATTTGCAGTTTTATTCTTTTCTGAGGAGCTCTAAAGTCTTAGCAATGCAGTACTCGGTCTTGCTGGTTTTTCACCTCTCTCCATCTACAAGTTACGCCATTTTTCAGGAGTGTTTTATCACTATTTAAAATCTAGCTTGATGGTTTATTTTCTGCTTATTTTCTACAATCTAAGGAATTATATTATGCTTGAACTTACCCAGAGGCCTGAATATTTTGGCAGATCTGATTGGTAAACTATTATTTTCTAAGTTATTTCTCTCAAACACTTGCCTGGGTATGGTCCAGCCTTAGTCCCCTGTCTTTGAAATGCAGCATTTAGATTGTTAAGGCAGCAGCCGCTCCCTCGCAGGACAGACTTCATCCTTGGAGTCAGATATTTAGCAAACATACTTTTCCTTGAGACTACTTTTGTCCCAGTTAAAAATAATAAATAACTTACAGCTTCAAAACATGACCTGACCTCTTGCAGGTTCATTTTGTCTAACAAGAGCTTGATACTCAAGTGCGCTAAGCTGTTCAATGTTGCATTTGTGTGCTCTGTAACCTTTTGCATTTCAAGAGCTGAGGGAAAGATTGGGAGCTCTGTTGCCAGCTGGGGCCCAGTTTGTTCCCTTGCAGTGATCTCTCATTCTGTGGTGGTCAGCTGGGGGTTAATTTTTCTGGCAGCTTTAAGCCTGTACAAAATTGTGGAAATGCTGAGACGAATGTGCCTGCACATACATTGCTCATATTTGCGGATGAGCCAGCCTGGTGCTTTTCTCTTCACTCTGCTGGATGGCACCAGCATGAGGCCTGTACGGTCTTGACCATCACTCCCCCTCCCCCCAGCAGATATTTCCTAGACAAAAGGAGCTTTTTGCAATTTACTTTTCTTGACAATTTCAAGTAGCTAATACTGCTGTTTCCTGTAGTTCTCACAGCTCCTTGCTGCTTTTCCTTTTGATCCTGAAATAAGAAAAGCAAGATTGGCCTCCACTATCTTTCTTCTCAGAGATACTGATCTCCTGCAGGTCCCTGTGATGTCAGTGGAGTGGTACTGAATTGGATATCAATATGTATAAATAGCTGTTGTTTCCTGAAAATATTTTCATGGGGTGATTTAAACCACTGAAACACATCATGTATGACAGAAATACAGCATCCTGAGGCAAATTTAGCAAATACTGTATTTTTTTAAAATGAGGAATCATAAGAGATCTTGCCAAAGTCACTGGCTTAAATGGATTATATATTAATATTAAATCTGTAATGTCTTTATTGGAATTGCTACTAAAATCTGCATTATTTTTGTCTACCCACTTGAATTCTACAATAATATTTTGGAGACTATATTTGAGAATTCTGCTCTGGAAAAATGCAAAAGGCAAAGGCTTCTTTAATAAATGAGTAAGTAAATAAACAAAAAGAGAAGCCTTTTCATATTTACAGAGACTGTGAAGACACGAAGAACCTTCAGTTTAACAGAGAGGCTAGTTTGCTAGAGAAAGGTTGCCACTGTCTTCAGTCTTGCGTAAGTTTTATACTGCACGGTAGCGTGCAAAGTACGCTGTGTTCTTCCATTCTTCCCCCTGTCTTAAAAGGCATTTCTTTTGAGGCACAGGGTGACAAAGCTTCCAGGGGCTTTGCACAGTTGGTGTGAGCACTTATTTTTCATTCTGAGGTTACATGCCAGTTACTAACATCAAGAAGAGTGTGAATTTTTCATGGTGTTGTTTAATTACAGGGTATTGGTGGGCTTGCTACTTGCCAGTTTACAAAATCGTGCAAATAATATCAAGCTGACAATGTTACTCTCCTAGCTTTTAATATTTTAAAAATATTTAATGTATCTATGTGAAAGCACCAAACTTACCATAGTGTGTAAGAATGGTGTTTGAGAACATCAGGACCATTTGCAGGTGTTGGTTTTTCTTCATCCTAAAGTAATCATCATCTGATTACTTTAGCTCCCTAATTGAAGAAGCTTTGTAAAACTCTGTTTTTCTAACAGCTGGCAATTTTCCTGTTTAAAATATCAGTATCAAAGAACAGTTAAATTTCATGCTTTTTGGTAGGGATGGTCAATGTATTGTGTATTTTATGCTGAGATAAGGGGACTTGAGTACCTGTGAACTTTGAGGGATAAGAAATATTTGCAGGTTTGGCCCATCTTCAGTTTTCCGTTTGTTCACAAGCTGCAAAGCCATGTCCCTTTTCCTCTCTGGCTCTGATTGTCCCATGAGTCAGTTGTCTGGGTACTGGCCACAAAATGGGAAAACAACATACAATGCAAAAGCTAAGTGGTGTCTTAATGAGTTAAACATCTCCTGGTGTAATTCCTTTCATGTAGATTTGCTTCAGGCATTATGGCTTTCTGCTTACACCTATTTTGGTGTCGTGGTTAAAATGCATGCTTTCATGATCGTATTCATCAAGTATGTATCCCTTGTGTTTGTTAAATGCCAGACAGAAAGTTTATACCTGCACCTTGAATACAAATCTGCAATCATGAGTACTTTACATTAGCCTCCTAATGTCATGTTTAGGCATCTAAATGTCCTGATTTGATGAAGTGCTGAATGCTTGTAGCTCCTGGTGGGCTTTACTGAATGAATCCATAGCACTTGGTCTGTCACAGCTAAATAGCAAGCTAGACTGTCTGCTCCCAGGAGTCAGGGCATGCGCTAATAGTGTTAGGAGAGAAAACCCTGTAAGTATGTCTGCAGTCAGAGTCAAATAGATTAGAGAGCAGGTGCAGCTTCTGGATGCTCCAAGTTCTGACTCCCAACAGCGTGTTACAGCACCTTCGGGAAAGATAACACTGCTGAGAATATGTGAAGATCAGGGTCCTGATTTTTTGAGCATCTTAACTGTAGTCACCCAAGTTTCAGAACTGTGGTGCTTGGAAAGCATTGCCTGTCTATTCGATAGAACTGTATTCTCAAAGACAGTTGTCTTCCTAGAGTCCTACCCAAGAGAGAGCCATTCCTGCTAAATGAGCACGAGCTCTGATTCCAGACCTGGGAGAACATGTTTTGAAGGAGCAGGAACATATGCAAACCCTGAGCCACGAGGGAGACTTTTCTCTTGCTATTAGGTTTAATTTTTAATTTCCTGGCTTATGCTCATTTTTATTTAAGACATAATGATTTAATGATTACGTGCACACTTTTTCCAAGATGAGTGATTCTAAACGTTAACCTATGTAGACAGTTACAATATTAAAAAGGGGGAAAATACAAGTGTATGAGATTTACAGTGGAAACAACCAGTTGTGATAGAAGGCAGCAAACATTTTCTGGCATATTTACTGGAGGAACTGAATGATATTTTGTACATATGCCTGTATTTCTTTTTCCAGCTGCAATGTAGATTAGGTACAGGGAGGGAAGGAACCCAGGCTTGCAATCCTGTAGCTGACTTTATGGGTCACTTGTTAGGAGGTAAATTTCTAGCCTCACTAACCTTAAATGTCTTTTAGAAAAGAAAAAAATCCCTTGATGCTGTGGATAGTCCACATTGGGAGGAGGGGGAAAACAAAATATTTTTTGTTCCTAAGTTTCTAGGAAACTAACTGAAAATGCACATGAGGAAATTATGTTAAAATTATCCAGAAGCTTTTGGGGGAAGGGAGAAAGAATTTGTGTGCCTGGCTCTTAAATGCCAGGTAGAACATATGTACCTTTTTATGATCAGAATCGTAAGGCTTTCAGACACATGCACAGATTACTTCTAAGGCTGTAGATTTGATTGTGTTGTGCAAAAGTCAAAGCTTCTGTGACATTTAATCGCAAAAATCTTGTTTTTCTCCTTGACAATAAAATATGGAAATAAATTCCCATAGCAATGAAGTCTTTAAAGTGAGTGTAGGAGCGTATTGAGTTAATAAAGGCAATGAGGGAGCAGGGGAAAAGAGAGGGTAGAATTGTATCGAGTCTCTGTAAATTCTTTCTCTCTCAGAAAACAGGACTTTGGGGGTTATGGATAAATTTTTTGCATGTTTTACTCTTCGTGTTTTAAAAGTATCCTGGGCTGCTTGTACTGCTGTAGAGCACAATGAAGCTTGCATCAACAGCAGTGTTTATTTAGTAGGGATTGTGAGATTACAGTTTATTTTAAAAAATATATGTTTATTGTAGTTCTATCTCTTACTTGGAGACTTTTCTCCTTAAAAGACATTATTAGAAGTGGCAAAACACTGCCACAAAATAGCTCCCATGAGTTTTAAAATAGAAGCAATGCCAATTTTTTTAACTTCAGTTCTTGCTTCTTTGGACTACTTTATATACAGCATTTTTAGCTTCTTGTAATTTGAAATCTGTGGAAAGTCAGCATTAACTGACTTTTGTAGAGTGTTGGGTTTTTGGTTTTTTTTTTTTTTGCTTTTGTTTTTTGTTTAAACCATTATATATTTTTACCTCTTCTGACTTGAGCTGTTAATCAAGAACTTGACTTTTTGTGAGTAATTCTGGTTCAGAATATGGATTAAAAAATACCTGGTTCCATGATTATGCAATCCTGTTTATTTACAAAGAAAATCCCAAGTTTAATTTCTTTTAGAACAAAAAGTATCAAACTATGTATCTTTATCCCAGTTCTAAATCCCTTTCAGCTAGCATTACAGAGCTCTCTTGCATCTTATTCAGGGGCAAGTTACCTACATAACGTATATTTTTACCTTGCTTCCTTTGCACCTTCTCTGATCTCTTACTGATTTACATACATACATATCTCTCAGGTGGAAAAAAACAACACTCTCCCCTTCCCCCCCCAGCTAAA
>VZTQ01007101.1:112923-145237 GCA_013400755.1 Pelecanoides urinatrix | reverse complement strand
AACAGAAAAACCCAAATAAAAAAAACCATCCCAAACAAAAACAAAATGCAAAAAACTCCCTTAAAACAAAAAAAACCCACCCCACCTTCTGTCCATGTGTCTTTGTTCTTGTAGTGACATCTTCCCTTGGAAGAGGAAATCAATTCACTATTTTAAACAACTTCTGTAGTTCTTAGTGGTAAGAAACTCTTTTCTCAAGTTAGATCTGTAGCATACTTATGCAGTTAGTGATAATGGTATAATGTGAAAGTATCCGAGCTAGCTAACTTAAGGGACCTTGGTACAGACTGCAAAAATGGGTCTAAAGGCAATGCACAAAATTTGAAGCTGGCTGGGCAGATACATATACACTGCCCATGATTTGACCTGAGTATTTATAAGCCCTCTTTTTATCAGGACACCCTGTAGTCAAAATAATTTAGCACTGTCACCATCGCAGGCCTTCCAAAATCAGAAGGAAGTGTTAGTAATCGAGAGGTAAACATTAACTTCGGAAAGTTTTCATTTGCTTTCTGTTTTGCAGAGCTATAGAGTAAATATTTTCTGGATTTCATTTGTAATCCTGAAGTTTTGAAGAGGGGGAAGAAAAATTCCTTACAGATGAAAATTATGCTTCTTACTTCATGTTAGGGTACTGTAAGACAAAACTGTGAGCTGGCTGCAGTTATGGCAGATTACTTGATCCCTAAACAGTCCCACTTTTTATCTGCAGTTACACTTTAGGAATTACATGTAACCCAAATTTATTAAGAAAAAAAAAGCACAATTCCTCTATGTTCATATTTTAATTATTGTTTTGGTAGCTCTGTGTTGTATTTTGAAGAAGGGCAGTTTCTAATCGCAACAAAAACACGCCTCTTTTAAATCCGTCAATTTTCAGTCTAGAAAATTGTTTTCACTCCATCGTAGACCGTGATACATATGGTACTATATTAGCTCTAGATCCTTGCAAATAACCGTTTCTACCTTGGTACTGCCCTGATCATGATACGGTGTGTTGTCAGCATTCTGTGATTGCACAGTAGCAAAAAGGTTGATGTGTCCTTGTGCTCTCAGGTTGGTCTCCAAGTACCCAGATGGCTCCTCTGTGCTCTGATAATCTGATAATAACCCCTGCCATCATCAGGTGAAGTAATGAAGATAGAGGTGTCAGGGTAGCTTCTTCATTAATATCTGCCTTGTTCATATTTGTGACTGCAAATCCACATCCAGTAAGGAAGTGATATATTTGTGTAATAGCTACATGGCATAGATCTCTCTTTCATTTATAGCCTGGTTTCCTACTAGAAATAAATTCAGTCTGAAATGATAACCTTATTCTGAAGCAGCAGTGATTTAATAGGTTTATTAATGAAGACAGTGCTCTTTGACATAGTCCTTAATGCTCAGTGTTTTTAGCTTCAGGTCTATACCAATCCTAATTAAAACGCTTTTTTTCCCCCCCTCTATATTCAAATGAAAGAATTTCAGTGCCTGCTTAAGTCCAACTCTTTGGAGTAGCTGCCTAAAGTGTAAGGAAGAAAGGGAGCAATGATGACAAAAAATGAAGAATTGATTGAAACATTGAGTGTATGATATGGAAGCCAAAATTTGGGAATCTATACAGGCTAACCATTCCTGTATTAATCAACAGAGCTGTTCTTATCAGCCAGATGCAGCACCTGTCCTCTATCCTTATTGTAGGCAGTGTTGGTATGTTTTCTTATAAGTTTTGGCAAACTAATGAAAAGTGAAATTTTATAAAATCTTATTTGTGATCTTGCATTCTGTGGCACTTGATGGTTAGCAACCAACATACTGCCTCACTGGGGTAATAAATTCATGTTTTAATACAGTTATTTGTTTTACTTGTAATGTAGCAGACAGCTTCAAACCCTCAGGGGGAGCTTTTTAAGTCTGTCTGTCAGATGGTCTGCTTTGCTATTTCATCCTCTGGGCTAAGTTAACAGTATTTTGATTAAATGTTACATTACTATGATACACAAACCATTTGAAATATTCAGATTTGTTTTAAGTAGGGTATTTAAAAAAAAAAACAACAAACAACAACCNTGCCAATTTTTTTAACTTCAGTTCTTGCTTCTTTGGACTACTTTATATACAGCATTTTTAGCTTCTTTTAATTTGAAATCTGTGGAAAGTCAGCATTAACTGACTTTTGTAGAGTGTTGGGTTTTGGTTTTTTTTTTTTTTGCTTTTGTTTTTTGTTTAAACCATTATATATTTTTACCTCTTCTGACTTGAGCTGTTAATCAAGAACTTGACTTTTTGTGAGTAATTCTGGTTCAGAATATGGATTAAAAAATACCTGGTTCCATGATTATGCAATCCTGTTTATTTACAAAGAAAATCCCAAGTTTAATTTCTTTTAGAACAAAAAGTATCAAACTATGTATCTTTATCCCAGTTCTAAATCCCTTTCAGCTAGCATTACAGAGCTCTCTTGCATCTTNTCTGTTTTGCAGAGCTATAGAGTAAATATTTTCTGGATTTCATTTGTAATCCTGAAGTTTTGAAGAGGGGGAAGAAAAATTCCTTACAGATGAAAATTATGCTTCTTACTTCATGTTAGGGTACTGTAAGACAAAACTGTGAGCTGGCTGCAGTTATGGCAGATTACTTGATCCCTAAACAGTCCCACTTTTTATCTGCAGTTACACTTTAGGAATTACATGTAACCCAAATTTATTAAGAAAAAAAAAGCACAATTCCTCTATGTTCATATTTTAATTATTGTTTTGGTAGCTCTGTGTTGTATTTTGAAGAAGGGCAGTTTCTAATCGCAACAAAAACACGCCTCTTTTAAATCCGTCAATTTTCAGTCTAGAAAATTGTTTTCACTCCATCGTAGACCGTGATACATATGGTACTATATTAGCTCTAGATCCTTGCAAATAACCGTTTCTACCTTGGTACTGCCCTGATCATGATACGGTGTGTTGTCAGCATTCTGTGATTGCACAGTAGCAAAAAGGTTGATGTGTCCTTGTGCTCTCAGGTTGGTCTCCAAGTACCCAGATGGCTCCTCTGTGCTCTGATAATCTGATAATAACCCCTGCCATCATCAGGTGAAGTAATGAAGATAGAGGTGTCAGGGTAGCTTCTTCATTAATATCTGCCTTGTTCATATTTGTGACTGCAAATCCACATCCAGTAAGGAAGTGATATATTTGTGTAATAGCTACATGGCATAGATCTCTCTTTCATTTATAGCCTGGTTTCCTACTAGAAATAAATTCAGTCTGAAATGATAACCTTATTCTGAAGCAGCAGTGATTTAATAGGTTTATTAATGAAGACAGTGCTCTTTGACATAGTCCTTAATGCTCAGTGTTTTTAGCTTCAGGTCTATACCAATCCTAATTAAAACGCTTTTTTTCCCCCCCTCTATATTCAAATGAAAGAATTTCAGTGCCTGCTTAAGTCCAACTCTTTGGAGTAGCTGCCTAAAGTGTAAGGAAGAAAGGGAGCAATGATGACAAAAAATGAAGAATTGATTGAAACATTGAGTGTATGATATGGAAGCCAAAATTTGGGAATCTATACAGGCTAACCATTCCTGTATTAATCAACAGAGCTGTTCTTATCAGCCAGATGCAGCACCTGTCCTCTATCCTTATTGTAGGCAGTGTTGGTATGTTTTCTTATAAGTTTTGGCAAACTAATGAAAAGTGAAATTTTATAAAATCTTATTTGTGATCTTGCATTCTGTGGCACTTGATGGTTAGCAACCAACATACTGCCTCACTGGGGTAATAAATTCATGTTTTAATACAGTTATTTGTTTTACTTGTAATGTAGCAGACAGCTTCAAACCCTCAGGGGGAGCTTTTTAAGTCTGTCTGTCAGATGGTCTGCTTTGCTATTTCATCCTCTGGGCTAAGTTAACAGTATTTTGATTAAATGTTACATTACTATGATACACAAACCATTTGAAATATTCAGATTTGTTTTAAGTAGGGTATTTAAAAAAAAAAACAACAAACAACAACCCACAAAAACCATATATGTCCAAAGGCTCATTGCAGACTTAACTTTTTTGTGTGCTCCAAAGCCATGCTGCTTGGTATCAACAGACTTCTTCCAAGCCTGTTAACGTGAAGAGGTGCAGCAAAACAGCTCAGAAATTTTCTCAATAAAAATCCGAGAACTGCTTTTTAAAATAATGTGTATTTGCATCTTGCATCATAACATAGCTTAAGTTTTTGTTGAATCATTCCAGGAAACTCAATTTTCTCTGCATTAAAACAAATAAGTAAATTGTTTTCCGTTATTTTTTTTCCTGTTGGTAGTGTTGGTGGCTGTGGAAATTCAGGTACCTCATGTTTTCTGTACATAATTTTTTGGTAATCTGATATATTCTGCTATTAACTGTCTGGTGCAGCCAATTGTGAATTACATAAGCTGTTTGCAGAAATAGAGACTCCTTGTGAAAGCTTAAATGAATGTAAATGTCCAGTTAACATTATCACAGCTTCAGCAGTTCTATACTTGAATGTTATATCCTTATTCTACATGCTGTCCTTAAGAGTGAAGCCCACATGTTTTTAACATGGGACTGTAGTCTTTTTCTGGGCGTGGTATCCTGTGAAGATCTTACTGAACCCTGAAGCAGGGCTTCATGTTCAAAAGTTCCTGTTCCTGGATTTTTTTCCTTGAGATATTTGATGATCTAATAGAAGCTGCCCTTATGATATGCTTAAGCCATCATAGGTGCAACTCTACTTGTATGTGGGAAACAGTGACATTCTTCCTGGCTGTAAAAACAGTTTGAAAAGTAGTTCTGAGGTGACTAATTCTAAACTTTTTTTGAACAAACAAAGGTATTTGCAAGATCTTGCAAGTTCTTAGTCAAGATTGGCTTCACAAATTTTGCTTTGGTTGCTATTTGACCATGTTTTCTTGGTGTGTAGGCCATGAATGACTGGGCCTGAAGAGGGAATATCTAGAGATACTTCCCCAAAAATGGGAGGCTGGTTAAACAAGTTCTAAACTGTCAAAGCATTGGTAAAAAGGCTTTTTGTTTTCTGACAACATAATGCATGGTTTTCAAAGTCCATCTACAACAAAGTTGTCTTGATATTTTTCAAGTTATTGGAGAAATAGTAGAAAAGGGAAAGATGACTCTATTTTGGGTAGCTTTTCCCTATCATGCAGAGAGAAAATCTTTCATTTGTTAGAAACTACTGTGTCCTTTGGATGGTAAAAAATTTCAGCGGTGGGTAATACTGGTAAATAAATCCTAAATGTTTACCCACAGCTACTTCAGATAGGAAATGTTAATGCAACTATGGCTGCCGCTGAAGTCTGGTTAATCAATTTCCATATTAAGCATACTGGTTGGGACCCAACTGGATACTAAGGACTTTCCATCTGAAGTTAACAGCAGCAATGGACTTTAAAGGATTATTGTTCTACTAGAAGATTTCTCTGATATCCAAGTGTGGCATTATTATTATCCATGTGCCTTAATCTGGGAGTTTAGATTTGTTTTTTAAGGTTTATTCCCATCTCTAAAAAGCTGTGATATTTTTCAAAGCATGCACAAAAAATTATTATTGAAGTGCTTGATGCAAAGTCAAAATTCTTATTACTGAATCACAGTCAATCTGCTTTAGCCTATTTGAACTGCCTGTCAGGGACATCCAGATTTGATATGTTGCAGAAAAGAATACAAGATTGTCATGGGGCTGCTTAAATATGAAGAGAAAGTTGTGGGTAAGTGATTGGAAATACCAGGATCATGAGACATGATTTTGTGCCCAAGTAGCATTTTCTCATGAAGTTAACAAACGCTTTTAATAGCAAACAACATTACTTTTCTAAAAGGGAAATAAAAGAATATATGGACAGATAAGTCTTTCAGAAGAAACCCAAGGTCAATGAAAACCAACATGTTTTAATGGTTGCCAAAGAGAGTGAAGTGAGAGAGACTGTTAACAACAAAGAAAGGGAAGGACTTCATTAGAGAAGTTCATGAGGAGGGGCTGAAAAAAAACCAAAATAAATTTAAAAAAAAACCACCACAAAACCAGGATGCAGACTTTGTCACTAAAATAATTTTCTAAGAATAACAACCCAGTTTGAGCAGCTAGGAAATGAGGAAGAACATACATGAATTTAATCCTATTTTTTTGTTTAGAAAGATTGTAAAGTAAAACAAGATGATGAATAAAATGGAATGTAGTAAGAAAAATATGAATTCATAATGTCGTTGAATCTTGAGTTCATAGTTTAAGTTACAGCTCAGGCTTTAATGTTTTAGTTTCCAACTCAGCAGAAGTCATAGTACAGAGAGGAATGTGTGTGCAATTTGTATTTTGATATGCATTCATTTAGTAGCTAGATCATACACTGTGCTAGTAGTAAACTTCTGAAGGGATGGTGGTTCATCTTACCTAGAAATTCTGAATTTTTAATGTAAAAGATTCAATTTAAAAATACATAAATTCTTTCAGAAATTTGTTGTCTGAATTTCGAATCCTGCACTTCTAGTATATTTCTTTTTCATCTCAATTTTGCTGTAAAAATAATTCATTTTGGTTTTGTTAAGACTGTTACCACATGGATGAAAACCTGGATAGATGACAGACAAACCAGATAGATAAATGACTTTGTCACAAATAACTGGCATGTTAAAGGCTTATATTCTATGTACTATGTACTATTCTATGTCTTTGTAAATATTTTATAGGAGTCCCTTAAAATGCACTAAGGAAATTTGTAGAGGATTTTAAAGGAGTCAAGTATACCACAAGTGAAAGGAGGTAGCACAAATGACAGCTCTCAATCTAACAGAGGTAATCTTTTGAGGTCATTTGAAACATTTCCAGATGACTACGAAATATCTATTTTATGTATGTTGTCCTTTTATTACAACAGAGGATCTGCAAAGCATGTTTTTTTTGCTTTTTGCCTGCTAAACTCAACCTCTGTGCCTCTTTGCACCTTGACCATCTGCTGCGATTTTCTTGTTGCCAAGTGTTTCTTTAATAGGCTCTCTGTTGTGCTCGAGTATACATTTGGAACTGGAAGGGGGGACGTAAACTTAATGATGTGAAATTTCAAAGTGGCTTTAAGAGATTAGAGTGAATTTGCTTGTAAAAAATGATAATCTAAAATTAATGATCACAGATATTCACTCAGGTAAAAGAAACAATTACTGTACCTAAACTTGGGATACAGCTTTGCCCTTCCTGTCTTCCACTTACCGTTTCAAAGTATTACTAACTTGTGCTATTAACTATTATTTCAGAAGAGTGCCATTGGGATTGAATTAGAGACGGTTGAGAGTCCTATAATTTATGAGGATGTGTGTAACCATTTAGGTACTACTACCAAAAAGGGATTAGAAATGTGGATATGAAAATTTTGTTGGAAAAAATGCTAGTTAATGCAGTGGATTTGTTTGAAAAAAGGCCAACTGTATAGAGAAATTTTGGGTGGTGGTGTTACAAAATACAAATCATATATTAGGAGAGGAATAATCTGAAGATGCTAATTGTGAAAGAGTGTCCTACCATGTCTTCCTAAAGATGATAAGGATCAGTGAATTCAACCTGAATGTCTGTGTGCTGTGGTAGGAGAAAAACAAACATTAAAATAGATTCTGTGGGCTATGACATTGTGCCATAATGCAAGAGTGAAGTTATTCCTTGCTATATAATGCTTTAATATTTGAAAGCCAAAACTTTTTCTGAATTTTCTCCACATAAGATAATTATGGGTAAAAAAAGTTAGAAACCAGACAAGAGCAGCAGAAAGTCAGGGGCTAGATGCTTTGATTTTTTTTTTTTTTAAATAAGGGAAGCCAGAGAAGAAAATATGCAAGTTCAGCATAATGATGACTGAGAGTTGACTATTAATTAATAAATAATTGCATAATAAAAATATAATGCTTGAAGGGACTTTTTTCATGTCCTCTAGCAAAGAATGAGCCTCTTTTATACTGGATTGTGGGAATATTCCTTTAAGTTAAAGATGGAAGCCTATTATATGGTGTGAACAGAGCCATATAATCAGGAGGAAAAGGATAGATAAATTATGTAAGTATAATGTGTTATTAATTCATAGTGAATTGTCCGATCTCTTTAGATCTTGTCTTTACCTTCATGCTTTGTCAGAAGAAACACATCCTATAAAAATGTAAATCTTAAGAAGAGAGAGGAGAACATAAAAGTTGGCTGTATAAGCTCACTGGCGAGACAGGTCAGTCCAGACTCTGCCATAACCACACAACAGATCAGGCCAAGACCTGAACAAGATTTTTCTTCAACTAGTTTCTATGAAATAGCCTTTGCTTTGGAAGAACAATGTCATACACACCAAATCTAGACACAATTCATTTATACATATTAAGACAGTAAATTTGCCTTAGAAGGCTGTCTTTTAGTAAGACCAAAACCAATTACTCTCATGTGAGCTCTGTAGCATCCCAAGGACACAACTGTTTATTGTTGTTTTAATGTGATCAATGATAGCCTGCAGGTGAAAATTTCAAGGTTTTATCTAAATGTATAATCTTTAATATTCCAGCAAGAAAATGAAGTAGCAAAAAATTGCTGAACCTGAAAGACCTGCTAATTCTCCATGCATCTCTATCAACCATGTTGAAAAGATACTTTGCCAGTAAGATTGAGTGGTCTGCATGTCTCTCTAGGGCTAGTAGAAATTTTTATTATGAAGAAGGATTTTAAAATGCATTTGACCAATCCTAGTTTTTATTGTCAAATATTATTTAGAAAATTGTTAAACAGCAACTGATTAGAAAGTATAGATGTCTGAGTGACAGCAGATACTTTGAGATCATGGGATAAGCTGAAGAGCTTTTAGCATATTTTAACATTTTATTGTGTATCTCTGGAAAATACCAACCTCTCAGAAGTTTATGCTGTTATGTCTCTCCCCTGTCAAGTAAATCGTCATAAAAATATATTTGATAATTCCTCTACCCATCAAACCTGAAAGGGAAATTATCATTCCTCCAAATTAGTGAATGTTATGATACATTTTTATAGAAAACTGAGGTTCCCTGCCTTCTGTTTTGTGAACTACTTTATGATGTCACTTAAAACCAAACTTGTCAGTTTGAAGGTAACATCACTAATGAAAGTTGATCAGTCAGTATATTTACAATGGAGTCTTCAGACCCCAGGGTACTTCTCAATTATTAAGCAAGAGTAAAGTTTGTTGAGATCCGCATCACTGAGATGGCTTAGGAAAAAGCCAGTGGGAAAAGATAAGTCTTAAGCTGACAGTTTTAGCGTTTAATCTGTAACTGCACAGATGACTGCTAGTAGCATATTCCAGGCATGAACTAGGGAAGTATAATCTCGTCAGCCCAGCGCTGAAGGGGATACCAGGGTATCTGTCACAACCACGGCATAAGGCATTGCAGGAACCAAGGGAATAGAGTGATTCAGCAGCATTGTCCCTTATGCGGAGGGACAAGGGGACAACACATTTTGGAGCTTGCTTCACCCAAATCATAAACAAAGACCTAATACCAAGTATTGGAAGTAGATCGTTTGTTATGAATCAGAGAAATACAAATATATTAAAACCTATGTCTGCAAGTTACAGGTGATTAGTGCAACTGTTTTTCCTTCGGTGTATATTCCTTTTCTAATTCTTCAAGTTCTATTTTGTACTCCAGAGGGAATTTAATTTCAGAACTCTTCCTGATAATACTTGAACCTCAACATTTTTAGCCATCTTGGTGTTAACTTCTCCCCACCCCTTCAACAAAATAACATTGTTGATACTTTCCTCCCAGTATCCTCCTAAAGTGGCTTCAACAAGATGCTACTTCCAAACTTACTTCTAGAATTTATAACCCAGCTATAAAAATTATCTAGATCAAAATTGAGCACAGAGCATAAAGTATGATTCTTTGGAAAGTGACAAAACCCAGGTTTGATATTCTTAAATTACAGATATAAAATTAGCAAATTTTAGCTCACAAAAGATTTTTAGCAAGTTAACAATCTTTGGACAGTGTTGTATCAGAAACTAGTAGTGGTGTTTTAGTGTAGGTTTGTTTTAAAGGACACACAGCTTACAGTACCATGCTTGGTATTTCTGTCCACCTTTCTATTCATTTACTTCAGTGTCCATCAGTGAAGGAGAAGGGAATTTGACAGAGGAGCAATGTTCTCAAAGGTGGAGCTCTTACAAGCTTCATTAAAATTGGACTCAGAGTAGAGAAGAGACATCAAGTTGCCCTGAGAGAAAAATAACTCAGGAACACATTGTTAGATACCGAAAATCCACACAGCAGCAACATGTTCTGAGTTCTGAAAAATTGTACCATATCAGACATGAAGAGTCTGGTTGTGGGGTATGCATTCACTGGAAAGCAGGCTTCATTAGTGCTAATGCTTGCAAGCTAATTGTGCGTAGATGGCTTAAAATCTTTTTTTTTTTTTTTTGTCCTTTCTTTCTCACTCCTCCAGAAATACACAAGCTTTTAACTTTTATGTAATATTGATATGTATTCCTACTCCCCAGGTGCTATCAGGCAGAAGTAGGAAGGTATTCTGTAGAAACATCTGAATTCAGAACACAATTTTCTTTCCATCCTCATCACTTACATGGGAACTGTTCTTATGTAGCACTGTATCAGCTGATATGAAAACCCTGCCTCATTCAAAATATTCAGAAACAAATAATATAATAGGATTTGTCAGAGGATGTGTTTTCAATCTTTTTTTTAACGAAACACTGGAAAAGGATTGCTACCAAACTAGTCCTCTCCATAGACCCATGTCCACTGTGACCCATGTCATGTTATTTTCTCTTGACGTTTTGCTTTCCCTTGCTTTTGCAGTGGGAATTCCAAATCAATACTCTGAGTACAGTTTTTAGGAGAGTCTGGATGGTATGCATGTAAAAAAACTTCATTTTAATACAGTATGAAGAGAAATGCTTATCAATTAGCGGAAAGATTCTCCAGTTTGTGGCCAGAGCTTTAAATATTTACAGAAGCTATTCAAAATGTTATGTAGGTTTTCTAGTATTTATTAATTGCTATCAAGGAGTGATACTTCATCGTTTGTTTGATACTGAGTCACTTAATCTTTTGTATTTACCTGTCTGCTTAAATATGTTACCAAGAGGATAATTGGCAATTGTTTTTTTCCCCTCTTTTTCTTCCCTCCTNTCCAGCCACTCTTCCCCAAGCCTGTAGCGTTGCCTGGGGTTGTTGTGGCTCTATCTTCATGTTTCTGTTAGCAGATGTTGCAGTTACTCATCAACAGTTCACTGTAGCTCTGTTAGTTTGGCGCAGCAGAGGTGTTCTTTTAATGAGGTGGTCATTTCTCAGCTGTACAGGCTTCCTTGCTGGCCTGCAGATTTGAAGCCTTATGTGGGTCATGTTTGCCCATTATGCCATATGTGCAATCCATTAGAAACTTGCACTGAACACTTCACAGTTAATTAACAAAAGATTTCTATAAAATAGCGTGACTGTTAGCCACCTGGGACAAGGCCAGAATCTGAGGAGGTGCCCAAAGCAATAGGTCAGATTCCCCGGGTTTACCCAGCATCTCCCCTGCTGCTTCCCTCCTCCTGCTCTCTGTACAAGAGCTACACCTGATAGCACCACCCAGCATTTCTCAGCAGGGTCATGAGTGCTGAAAGCCTGTCAGGAGATGATTGACAACTTGATGGAAGTGCCTCAGCTGGACTATGATGGCCAAACCGGGCAGAATTCCCCCTAGGCATATGTATGTAGGTATTAATACAATTACTCTAATCCATTGGACAAGTTGTCTATCTCATAAGTTTGCATAGCAGAGAAGGTGGTGTCCATGAGTGTCAACGTAATTAACACACTCCGATGATTTGCAGTCATTGTGGAAAAATCATGTGGGATCAGGAGATCACTTTCTAAATAATTTCTGAGAATTATTTGTTAATTTTTTTTAGGATCTTACACAGGACCTTGTTTAGCACGCACAAAGTGCTTGTTACATGATGTAGAATAAACATGTATACCATTGCTTTAAGTTATTCATGAAAGTATTTCCCCAATAGCAGACTGTTATGATAAATTTTTAGAGGGTAGCAACTTTTTGTACAAGCTATTTCTAGTTGCCCCAATGGCTGTACAAAGTAGCATCCGAGACAGACATGAGAAGGTAGGAAAAACTGAGCTAATTCCTAAAACAGGCTTTACATTCCCAGAGATGTTACACTTTCCAGGCTCATATTCCTACTTGAACTTTGTTTCCAGGGCAAAGCTCTATATGAATTGTCTATGACCAAGCTCAATGTGCACATCTCTGTATAGGTATAAAGTGGACCCATCGCTGTCCCAGAGATCTTGGCCTGTAAGAACAGCTGACTGGTCATGGAGAGGAGAGATGCTGTCTTACAAAGTACAACTCTTGTAGACATTCAGTGACTTTCGATGTTTATGTATCAAAACACACATTAACTGTACCCAGTTTGCTCTTTATGTACTTCGGTTTCTTCTAGATGCAGTGGAGGAAAACGGGGGGAATTTGAGATCAGTTATATGTTTGAGTGAATGATTGGGACTGCTCTGATTTTTCAGTTGCTCACATCCTCTAATATCTGCTTTTTTATGGGCGAGAATGTTGAAAAGGCTCGTGATTACGGCTGTGAAAACAGCAGTTAGGCATAATCAGTAATACTTTTTATTTATCAGTCTGTTTACAGTTCAGACACACGAACCAGTGAAGGCTTAGGGGAAGTTTTTGACTTTGGATAACATAAAGATGATTAGCCAACGAAAAATATCTCCAAGTAGAGGTCTTCATTCTTAATTTGTTTATCCACCTCAAAAGCTAAGCTTGGATTTCTCAAAGCTGTTTTAACCCTCTTTAGACTCTGCTGGAAACTTTCAGGCTTATCCCTAAGCAGTTAATGTTAATGAAACAACAAAGGTAGTTAATTCACAAAAGAAGATCAGTTTGTGTAACGTGGTGGTTGTTGTCAGTTGGAAACTATCATGATCATCTGAAGAACAGGTAATTTATTCAGCCAAATAAATTTACCATTGTCATGGTAAAATAAAAAAAGAAAAATAAAACCAAAAAACCCCACCAAAACCCCACAAATCTATGAAAAATTATGCAGTCTCTTTATGTGTGGTGGAGATTTTCTATGTCTAGTTGAAGATGTTCCTGCCCATTGCGGGGGGAGTTGGACAAGATGAACTTTAAAGGACCCTTCCAACCGAAACTATTCTATCATTCTATATGTCTAGCAAGATAGGAGGGTGCTTAAATAGTTATTTCAGCAGCACATCCAGCCGAGTCCCTGCCAATTCATTGTATGAGTGTGCTCTCTGCCTTCAATGTCTGAAATTATTCTCCAGTCTCAACAAGGATAGTCTATCAAAAATGTCACTGCTCTAAACACCTCATCTTTAGTCCACTTACCGGCTCATTTTTCTTCAGATTCACTTTAGGCAGTGCTGTTTCACTGTCACACAGGTGCCTTACAAAGCTCTTTCTGCCTTGTCTTACTTACACTGCTCTGCGCTGCTCTTCTCTTACTCCCTACCAATCGGCCACCAAAAGAGGTGTCCCAGCTGGCTGCTAAAGAGGGAGTTCTCAGGTGGGACAGCTGGTGGGAAGGGTGAGGAGAGAAGGTGGGTCTGTATCTCACTGAGAGTCAAGGTGGATGGGGGAGGAAGAGCTGGGGCTGACGTGGGAGGGCAGGGAGGGAAAGCAGAGTTTGCTGGAGCAAGCTTTTAGCTGCTGCTTCTGTTCAACAGGAGCAAATGCAGCAGGTCTCAGGAGCAAGTTTCTGTACCGTGTCTTAATCCTACCCATGTTTTGTTCAGTGACATTTTTTATTCTTCAGAATATCCTTCCTGAAACGTCTTGCAATGCTCTTTGAGAAACCTGACTGTTTAACTATTGGTAAAAAGTTTTACTAGGTATGTGGAGGGGAATTAGTTAACTGTTAGCAAAAAAAGAACATAGGGACAAGGGGATTAAATAGTGAAAGTTTATGTAATGGGAAAAGTAGAGAGTAACTTTATTGCAGAATTATGTAGTAGCTGCATTTGGCCTTGGTACAATGTTCCACAACCTTCTACTTTGTGCTTTTGCAACTTCTTGTTTATTTTTTTTTCACTTGGCTAGCTCAGTTTTGGGATTGCTGTTTCTTTTTTTGCTAAGGGTATTCATTTTGCATGGTCTCACAGTCTGCAATCCAAAATGCAGTTACTGTGTAGAGGAAAACAAGCATGATTTTGATTATATATTTATTCTTTTCTGAGATTTTTCAATGGCATGACTTAGCAGGTATATTAGCTGTCTGTTCACATAGTTCTGAAGAGGCTTGAATGGTACACTTTCAAGCCAGAAAGATTTAAAGCTGGGCCATTATGATTCAATTATGGTTTTTAGAGGATATAAAATCACATTGCTGAGTCAAAAGAAACCATTTTTCCGCCCATCTATTTTGGACTGGAGGGAGAAATGTTAGACTGTCAAATTATTTTAATGTGGAGAATTTTGATTAAAGTTCAGAAAGAGGTTGCACATTTTTAGTTGGTGTTAACAGTCACAATGACATGGTCAGGACTGCAAATGTCTTTGATTATCTGGAAACCCATGCTGTGGAGGAGGCAAAATGAAGTTTCAGAGGATTTAAAGCATAATGTTCCACTCTTCAAAATATGTTCTTTACTTGCTTTTACAAATTTCTTTTCTTTAGAAATCAATACTCTTTCCATTTGTTAAAACAAGCTTAAATGGTCGTCTTTCTTTGCTCTTCCTTTTTTTCATTTGTCTCAACCCTTCCATTAATGTATGGCACAAAAGAATTGAACAGAATGGTTGCATAATGACACCTAATATGTTTATACTTGAAAGAACAGTATTTAAAGTACTCAGTCATGTGGATCTGTCCAGATCAAGAACTCAGTCACAGCATAAAGGGTTTTGGGGTTACGTTTTTAACATTCCTCACATAAATACATCAAAGCTCAAGTATTTCAAGAGCAACCAAATTTTTTTATGCTTCAACACACTGATGGATCTGAAGCAGAAACAATGTGCCACTTCTCCATTTGTTTTTTATTGAAGAAAGGATATTTGCAGGGAAAAAAGATCTCTGTGTAGTGATGCAAGTTACCTTGAATGTTAGCTAGATGGCACTGAAACACGCTTGTGCTGCTGTATTAAAGTGGCTTGTTTGGAGCACAGTCTTTGTTAAATGAAATTTCAGGAATAAAGTATCTCTTAGCTGCTTCTTTTCCTTTTCTAACTGTACATATGTATCTGTAAGTCTTCATCTGCATATATTTTTCTTTAAAGCATGCTCCTGATTTCACAAGCTTTTTCATATTGATTAATTATATTGTCACAGAAAGACAACATGAGATAAACAATGCTGGAATTTTTGCAAGCCACATTAAATTTTTGGATTTTTATTTCTTTTCAGATTTTGAAAGTCCATATTTTAACATACAAAGGATACCCTTTTCTTTCTCACTGATCTGTAAAATAACCTTTTCCAGGCTACAGCTATAGGACAGCATACTTAGCATTAATGACATTTTAAAATACAAATTCTGCATGAATTGCAACTGTGGGATAAAAGAGAAAAATTACTCTCTAAGCAGTTAGCAAATGTTCCAGCAATGCTAGGTGCATCATCAGAAAAGGTTAGATACTACCCCGCTAGGGGCCCACTGCTGTCTGGCTTTGTAAATGGTTAGGAAATACTCAAAAGGCAGGTGAATTGGCATAAAATATGTTTTCGGATAGCTTTAGGCTAAAAAAGAACAAATTGTAGCATGCAAAAAGCGAAGCTCAAGCACTTTTTCCTCATCTGTGTTCCTTTCCAGGAAAAAATTTCGTTCCTGCAAAATCCTTAGACATCCTGCATTATTCTGTACTCATCCACAGTAACTTAAAGAACCTCAATGCAAATTTCTGCTGTCTTACCACCTATCTCCTCATCAAGCTGCCACTGTTGTCACTCTCGCATTTTTAGAACTAATCCTCTGATATGCTGAACCACTTGTAAGCAAACAGACATTTATGTAAAGATCTTTCTAGTTGTACTTTTTTTTTTTTTTAAGTTGGATTCTACACAGCCAAATGGTTATCAGGTTCCTGTCCTCAAAGGAAATGATTAAAAAGCAATAATTGAATCTGGTGGGGAAGTGGCAGGTCATGAGCAAGTGTACTTAATAGCCTACACACTCACGTTGCAGCTCTGGGCTGGAGGAAACCCCTTCAGGACTGTACCCTAGTGTAGATTCCAGGTAATGACAGCCCAGCTTTCTGGCGTCTCTTTTTAATCTCTTCTCTACCCAGTGTGGAGCCAAGTTTCCTCCTAGGTTGGTTTTGCTTCTGACCTTAGAGAAATGCTAGATTTTTGCTGTTAGTTGCAAAATGCTGTATGTTGGTTGATCTTTTCCATTTGGAAAATCAAAGTTAATGCAAGGAGAAGTTGCTCTTTTATTCAATAAGGTTTCTTTCTGTCAGGATCAGTGACATTTTTTAGAGCAAAGGCAAACCTCCATATGCAAAGAATAATTTATTGATAGTACTTTCAAGAAGGCACCTCATGCAGTTCCAATTGGTGTGTCAGTTTTCTCATCATTTTAAGCCTTTTGTCTTAGGCTGGTGAGGCAGTCTCAGACAGAGCTCTGATGTATGTCCTGTCTGGACCTTTTCCTTAAAGAGAATACACCAAGAATCTTTAAATCTTTTATAGTTTTTTTTGGATTACAAATATTAAAATAAAACAGAATCTCATAAAAGAGAGAACAGATTTGCTGGGTGATGTATACTCAAATAGTTGTGTTTGAAAGCAGGTTTTGTCCTTGGCTACTGTTGTCCTTGCAAGGGCAAGGCCTCTTATTTTTCCCTCGTTTAGATGGATCTTTGTGGTCTCCTGTGGTCTCCAGAAAAGTTTGCCTGTTGTCTTTGAGACCTGGTTTCTCAAGTCTCCTGTTCTCATCCTCACGACTCATTGCTTCCCATAGCTTTCCCTGTTGTCCCCTGCACTGCAGCAGCATTTCCCAGTTTGGTGCTCCCTCAGAGAGAGCTCCCTCCTCCTTCCCAACATCCCGCTTGAACCAGTGTGTAGCTGCCTGGTAAGACAAGCAGTCAGCCCAACGCTTGTCTGACAAGCCACAGCCCTTTAGCAAAACATACGCATACTGTAAACTGTGAGCAATGAATTATACACTTTTAACATCTGTCCCAGTGAGTATCTCAGCTTTCATGGAAAAAAAACCCAAACCAAACCAATATACATAGTCCTCATGGTTTTGGCCAGTGCTTAAGAATGTAAACCTTTTTAATCTGGGATTTCAGAATGCAAATAACAAAAATGAAAATAAAGTGGGTTTTCTAGCTTTCCAGTTATTTCTGTGATAAGATTCAAAGGCTGACTGTGGGTTTGACAGGAGTGAGGTCAGCTCTAGCTGTTAATATTCTTGTTTGAGGGAGATCTGTTGCAGGTGGTAGGAGGTGTTCTTCATAATTTAAATGTTGGTTTAAATCCCCCTTCATTTATACTTGTACTATGTGGAAAGTATGTAGACCTTTCACACAAGCACTTGGGCCAAGATGCAAAGAAGGATGTAGGGGCACAGTTGATTCTGAATTATCACATTTGCCCAAGTCCAAAAGGTGGGTCTTCAGGTCCTGTTCATCTGTTGCCTGCAATTGAACAGGGTCCCTAGACACCATCCTTAAGTCCTTAAGCAGCTGCTTTTAGGCATGCACTGACAAGTTTATGTGCAGAGCTCTTGTAAAGCCTATTCGGGTCTGCATATACCACCCACCTTTACTTCGGTGTCGTGAGCATTTCAAAGTGCTTCGTCCTGCGTGTACTCTAGCACACTGGGGCTGCCGTATGCACTGTGAGCTCTGAGCAATGAGTATGTGCTCAGATACTAAATTAATCACTTTTTCAATGAGATACCAGACCTCAGGTCTCCTGCAAAACGAAGGACTCAGGTCATGCTTACTCATGCTCGTTGTTGTCAACTGGGAAACTAGTCATTGCATCGCATGCAGAATTGATCAACTTTGAGAAAAGAAAATGACAGTCTTAGGAAGTCAATATCTGTATGGTCGGGGGTCTGTCATAAAAAATACAGATAACATGCAGATTGGAATGTGGAAATTCTAGTTTTCTCTTGAAAAGGAGGGCATCTCCATGATTCTGAGCAAAATGAAAGAAAATACATTGTTTTCTAAAAAAAGGTCCAACTGCCTAGTTCTTCCGTTTGTGAATTTGAGACTGGAGTAAAGTTTCTAAGAAACTAAATATGACATTTTTTAGAGACTAGCCTAGACGTAACTTCACCCAGAGTGTTGTTTTCTGTGGAGTCCATGCTTAAGGCATTTCACGTTCAATCATTTAAGATGTTGATGCTTCCAAGCTGGTAGGTGATTAAAAATGCAGTCACTGGAGTTTTCAGCATTGTGATGTTTTTATTGCTTTCATAATTTTCATCATTTTAATATTAGAAACATTAATCTCAGAAATCACCTCAGACAAGCAACCCAGCAATTCTGAAACAGTTTGTTTCAGAGAAGTACAAATACCACCACAGGGTAGTCTTTACCGTTTAGTTCCTATTTAGATATGTGAATTGTGGAAGATGTAATTTTTAATAACTGGAAAAATGTCAAGGTCCCTTCAGAGGGACTCCTGAAAAATTTAGCAGTTGTCATTTCTGTCCCTGCATGTATTTTGGTTAATGATTTTTATGTTCTTGTGCAGATAAGAAGGAATTTTAATGAAACTTGGAGGTATGTAATTTAAAAATGTTAGCCTTTTCAGTCAAATTTTTCATCACTGACATGAATATTGCTAGCCAGATAAATCCATAATGCCTGAGTACTCCTAGTCTTTAAAGGTTATCCTAATTTTTTCTCTAAGCAAGGTCAAGAAATGTATTTGCTGCATTGATTGGCAAGTTGAGAAGTGCGTAAATGATTCACAACTTCTGACTTTTTTGCAGCCTAGTTGCTGTCTTGAAAATCAATTGAGCATGGTCAGTCCCTTTCTGTGACATCTCAGGATGCAAAACGCTAAAATATCCCAGGTAGCCTGCGATGCTGATTCCTCCTGAGCCAGAATTCTATGCAGAAAAAGGAGTTTGGAATTCATTACATGGAAATTAGTCATGTCCTCATTAGGCAATCGGAAAAAAAAAAGAACAGAATATAAACCCTTGACACACCAAAGGTTGTATGTGCCACAGTGTCTGCCCCACCCACAAAGGGAGGTATATTAAAAATAAATAAAAAAAAATATATGCACTGTTGGCTAGGAGTCTTAGCACTTTAGTACAAGTTGTAGTAGTCCTCTTTAAGTCTTTTTCTCTTTTCCACCTAGATCTCCTATAGTCTCCGCTGAACCGTTTTTCAGTGACTGCACGGGTTTATAGCTTGGTAGGTGGAGGGGAGCTGGCAGTAGGAGAATCGCATCATGTTAAGTCCTGTGGTTACTTCTGTGGTACCCACTCAGCATAGGCAGAGTTTGGGTCTATTTTCAAAGACTGAGACCTAGCCAAAGGCTAGGTGGCTATCAGAGTGGCTATCAGCCACTCTGATAGCAGATATTTGCAAGTGCAAAGACAAGGAGAAGGGAGAAAACAGAAGGAAGAGGAGTCACAGAAGAGGTTCTCAAAGAAAGTTGTCTTTCTGGTTTTGTTCTCTTGTTCAAATTTATTTCAGTCTCTTTTCCTTTGCTTGGCAATTTATTTTTGAATGGCTGTACTATTGAAGATTTTTGTGCACCCTTCCACTCCACTCCCCATTTTTTTCAAATCATACCTTTCTCTTTGGGAAAGGAAAGGATGAGAACTTGAATTTCTTCTTTTTTAACCCATTACTGTTCCCTTTTATCTCTGTGTCATAGAATCATAGAATCATTTAGGTTGGAAAGGACCTTTAAGATCATCAAGTCCAACCCTTAACCTAGCACTGCCAAGTCCACCACTAAACCATGTCCCTAAGCACCACATCTACACGTCTTTTAAATACCTCCAGGGATGGTGACTCAACCACTTCCCTGGGCAGCCTGTTCCAAGGCTTGACAACCCTTTCGGTGAAGAAATTTTTCCTAATATCCAATCTAACACCCCCGGCGCAACTTGAGGCCATTTCCTCTCGTCCTATTGCTTGTTACTTGGGAGAAGAGACTGACACCCACCTGGCTACAACCTCCTTTCAGATAGTTGTAGAGAGCGATAAGGTCTCCCCTCAACCTCCTTTTCTCCAGGCTCAGTTCCCTCAGCTGCTCCTCATAAGACTTGTTCTCCAGACCCTTCACCACCTTCGTTGCTCTTCTTTGTACACACTCCAGCATCTGAATGTGTTTCTTGTAGTGAGGGCCCAAGACTGAACACAATATTCGAGGTGCGGCCTCACCAGTGCCGAGTACAGGGGGATGATCACTTCCCTGGCTACACTATTTCTGATACAAGTGTCATCTCTCCTTTCTTCTCTTGGTTTCTGATCTTTGTTTCTCTCTTTTAAATTATCTCCAACTTGTGGGATTTCCTTCCATTCCCATCATATTTATAGCTTTTTACCCCGTGTTTTCCCCTCACTAAAGCAAAAACAGCTGTCTGAAATTTCCATGTTCAACATTATTTTATTTTAAGGGAAAGGGAATTTTGGGATTATTTTCGTCATTCCTGTGTGAGGCAAGAATTTGATAGAAGTGCTGTGCTGTGTATAAAGAAGACAGCAAATTCCTATTGTCTTTCAGTTGTATTGTACTAAAAGCTTCATTTCTGCTTTGCACTGTAGCTGAAAACTATGCAGTGATGAAGAGACTTTGGTAGCTAAAATTTCCCTCACTTCTATAGACTTTTTTCTTCCTTAATAGCAAACAGCACTAGTATAATTGTCACTGGGTTGGTAAAAAATATAACAAACTTTATTGGAAGGGGGTAATATCTTTCATTAGACTAGCTGTCCATTTTTGGCCTATTTTTTTCCAATTATAGTGTGTATGTTTTTCTAGCTATGCTGCTTGCTCTAATAAAAGATGCTGTCTCTCCCTTCATACCTCGCTTCATTCATATGTAAGAACAATAAGTCTTTTGTCTTTTTTTGTAGTGGGATTCTGGCAAACAAGGTAATTGATGATGGTACAAAACTGATTAATTCTTTCAAGTCAATTTCTTTGTAGTAGGATAGTAACTGAAATTGTCAGCTAAAGGCTACAACCTCAGTTTAGCTGAATTTGCTCCGTATCTGTGTACCTGAACATTTAAATAAAATTCTGAAAGAACAGGTAGATGATATTGTACTTGGGCTTCCCAGGACGCAGTGTTGGGTCATAGTAGATTTTTCAAGATGTTAGACATAAAGGTGGACACCACCATTTCCAAAGGCACCGTTGCATTTCAGTGTAGTATCATAGAATCCTAGAATAGCTTGGGTTTGAAGGGACCTCCAAAGATCATCTAGTCCAACCCCCCTACAACAGCCAGGGACATCTTCAACTAGATCAGGTTGCTCAGAGCCCCGTCCAACCTGACCTTGAATGTTTCCAGGGATGGGGCATCTACCACCTCTCTGGGCAACCTGTTCCAGTGTTTCACCACCCTCATAAAAAATTTCTTCCACATATCTACTCTGAACCTATCCTCCTTTAGTTTAAAAAAACCATTACCTCTTGTCCTTTTACTACAGGCCTTACTAAAAAGTCTGTCCCCATCTTTCTTATAAGGCCCCTCTAAGTATTGAAAGGTCTCCCCGAAGCCTTCTCTTCTCCAGGCTAAACAACCCCAACTCTCTCAGCCTTTCTTCACAGGAGAGGTGTTCCATCCCTCTGATAATTTCTGTGGTCCTCCTCTGGACCTGCCCCAATAGGTCCATGTCTTTCTTGTACTGGGGACCCCAGAACTGGATGCAGTACTCCATGTCAGAACTGGTGATAGAAGCAGTGTCTTGATATGCTAATCAGGTGCATTTCATCATAGTACTTGTAGCAAAACTTTAGAAGAATGTTAACTTTTTGGAGTGATTTGAGGATAACTATTTCATCCCTGAGGGAGAGATGGAGAAGGTTTCAGAAGGAGTCTTAAGGTGCTTTTGACAGGAGAATGATGAGCTGGTGATGGATGTGTGGGTTTGGCAGATGATTTGAAGCACAGACAAAACACTAGCAGTGAAGTTCATCTTACTGTCTAAAGATTATCAGGGAGCTGAAGACGTGCATGCTTCCAAGGGATAAGAAAATACGTCACACAACTTTTTGCAAGACTACGGAGTTTGGACCTTTACTAGCATGACATCTGGGTAACTTATGTACTGACCTTGAAAACAAGCACTTTTGTAGAATGGATGTTCTTACGACTGCCATCTTTGTTTCATCTAAAAAGTGGAGAAGCTTATTTAAAACAAATGCTTTGATAATGGTACTGAATGTTTTTAACAAAAAATACATATCTTAGTTTCTTCTAAAAGAATATAATTTTTTTAATTTCCTTCAGAGGAGCTGGATTGTTTTACAGCTAAACTGATTTGACCACAGATCATTGCCTAAGCAGGTAATACTAAAGATCTTAGTTTAATCTAAACAAGATAAGGGTGCAGGCTTTCAAGTAAGTTTAATGTAATGGGTTCAGGGGCTTCAGCATACCCCTTACAGTACCAGTAATTGACCTCTTTTAAGTACTTCACCCCCTAATAGTTTGGTTGAGAAGTATCTTGGTATTCATTCACAGGAGATTGCCAACTGCCTCATTTCTTCACATTAGCTTAATGGAGAGTAATGAGTCACTGTGTCAATTGCAGTCCCATGACATGAAATAAATTTTGTCATCCATAACTTGCTTCACCATTTTTTTTATCTCTTTTTATTTGCATTATTAAGGATTTGGTTTTGCATTACTGAGGTCAGTAATTGTTTTATCTTTAACTCTGTTTGTCTCTGGGTCAGACCCTGGTAATACAGTTCGTATTTTTAAAAAGGTTATGCTTAAATATTCTTTTAAATATCCCTTAAAAAGGTATCTAGACTAAGGGAAGAAAAAAAACCACTAAATTTTTTTTTTTTTTTAAATTATTTTCTTCATATTTCATGTGTAGGGAAACAAGGTAGGGGACATCCTATTCAAGGTATTCTATTATTTTTATCAAACATACTTTTGAGGAAGTTTTCTATTGAAGTCTTTGCAGTTTTTATTATTGGCTAAATATTCTTATATTTGTGCTTTTCTATTACTGTGATACCTTTGCAACACTCTTTGCTATCATTGGGTAATCATTACTTATGTAACTAGCCAGTGCTATTTGCTGCAAAAAGTTCCATTTGTTCTCTCTATTCATTTTCTAATAGGTATTCATTCCCATTTCTATCTAGTGTTTTCAATAGGGAACGAATACCAAAAAAATCCCCAGTAATTAACATAGGACATAGCAAGCTCTCTCTTCTTCAAATTAGTCTTTGAGCATAACTGATTCTATAAGAGACTAACTTGATCTAATGAAAAAGAGGAACAAAGGAATTTGTTATTAAAATGTTAATTTTCCCAGTCTTGCTTCTCTGAGATCGCAGTGCTTCCTGGTCAGGTCTTACAAAGGTTGTTAATTTAATTTCTTTTATAAGTATTTTTTCCCCTCCAATGTGTTATTCTTCAAATGTCCAAGCATATATCTCCAGAATTATATTGCCAGTGCTTCATAGCCCCCTGGTTAGCTACATGGGAGGCAAGACTAGGTTAGATGACAAAGGATGCATGTGCTTCAGACTATTTGTTTTGACTAGGAGTATGAGAGGAGTTCCTGTCAATATGCTTGGAAACCAAGCTTTTCATCAGTCGTGGTGACCTACTATTTGTTAGCATTCTCTTTGAATTACCTTTCATCTGCTGTTGGCAGTGACTTTGAATCTCGAAGGTATGTGGTTCTCACTGCAAGTCATTTTTCTAAAGGTTTGAGAATCATGGAATCATAGAATTATTTAGGTTGGAAAAGACCCTTAAGATCATCGAGTCCAACCATAAACCTAACACTGCCAAGTCCACCGCTAAACCATGTCCCTAAGTGTCACATCTACACGTCTTTTAAATACCTCCAGGGGTGGTAAGTCAACGACTTTCCCTGGACAGCCTGTTAAAGTGCTTGACAACCCTTTTGGTGAAGAAAATATCCAATCTAAACATCCCCTGGCACAACTTCAGGCCGTTTCCTCTCGTCCTGTCACTTGTTACTTGGGAGAAGAGACCGACACCCACCACGCTACAACCTCCTTTCAGGTAGTTGTAAGCCCTGCTTTCTGCAATGATGGATAGTCATTGCTGCATTGCCTTTAGCTTCTCCAGTTCTTTGTGGTTCCCATTGTTTGAAACATGATGCTATTGTAGCATAGAATAAGTAGAAATTATACAGAGATTGCGTCCAAACCATAGGAGATGTCCTTTAGGCTGATATTTATAATAAGCACTGAATCTGAAATAAATGACTAGTAGGTGGCTGACACTGTGAAATTTATTACTACTTCTAAAGGTACTGACTTCAAGCATAACAGTTGCGCTACTTCTAAGTGTCTTTTGGCCATCTTCGTGTACCACCTCATAAATAAATATATTTTGTGGATGGGTGTAGAAGGGGGGTGAGGTTTTTTCTTTAAATAATTTATTTAGTCACAACATAGCCTGTATTCAGTTTGTTACACAAATAGGTTCTGAGTCTCTTAACAAATTTTTTTCCTTATGCTGCTGAACCAGTAGAATCTGAAAATATCTGCTCCAAAACCAGCTTTAAGTATTCTTTTTTTCAAAGGAAATAAGTGACTACTTGTATGATCTTAAATGAATCTTTTTCTTGATAAAATAAAGTGCCTTTTGAGTTGATAAGCAGGTTCTGTATTTTGCGTGGACTTTCAATATTACCTGTGTTTCTCTTTGAAAATGTTGTAGGTGTTTAAGCTTTACTAGAAGAATTACAATTAGAGTGTTCAAATATGTAATATGTTTTCTTTGTTATGAATATAACAAAGTTTCAAGATAACTTTGTTGCTTGTTCTTTTGCTGTATTTTAAAGGTACAAATAAAACAAACAAAACACCTCAATTTTTTAGTTGGCAAAGGGAAAAACAAAAAAACACATAAGATGCTGGTTGTTATTCACTGTAGGAACTGACTTTTGTAGCTTGATGGGCTTCCAACTGATGGATTTCTATTACACCTAGATAAGTTGTTCTGTCAAAACAAGAACCAACTTGCTATTTATCCCATGTACAGAAATTGGTTATTGATGACTTCCTTCTACTGGATTGATAAAGTTGCTTAGTCATTGCCAGAGGCTTAATCTGGGATTGAATGACATTTTTGCTCATAAAATCCATTTCTGTTTGCATTAGTCAGTTAAAAAGTGTGTGTCTATTTATATTCTTGTAGTGTGTGTTTTTCTCCCACTGCATATTAAACTAGCTCTTAGGCTTTATTTTTCCTTTATTGCCATTCTATTAGCGTAGGAAACATGTGAAATGTGCCATAATAATTTTTGGTGGTAGGTTTATAGGTAGGATTGCAGTATGTGCTCTAAGAGCCTACTTTGCTTCCTTTTTTTTTTTAAGCATGCCTGTATGTTGCACAGAAGAGCAGAACAAACTTCCTTTAGGAGAAGAAATATATATCCATGTGTTCAGGTGAGCAGGGCTTGAATAAGTTGTCAACACTTTGTATAGGATAAGTAGTTTGAAAGCATTGTCAGGTCAGATTTATTTAATATGGTGTAGGAGATACAAATGACATGGTGGGCCTCAGCCTTGGCTACTCTTCTTCAGGTGTGTTCATTACTCAAGAAGACAGCCTGGCTATACAACAGGTACAGCCTTTGCCTTCCCAGTAGGACCCGGGCAAAGCTGCCTTTCTCCCTTGGGGCTCTGCAGGCCTACTCTTCAAGTTGCTCAAGCCTAGTGCTGAGCCATGCTGCCCACCTCAGCCATGCCACTCATCTCTGAGATTGTCCTGCTTCTTTGTAGTCCACACGGCAGATGCGAACTGGTGCTCTTTTACACAGCTGGAATTTTCCCTTGGTTCCCTTTGAACTTACATTAATTGCTCTGTCACCTTATGTGGTTGTGTGTGGTAGTTGGGTTTCTTAGCATGTTGATAATAAGAGTTTTTAAAAATTTCAAGCATGTTTTTTGTCTCATGTATGCTGTTAGCTTTTTGCAGTGTCTTACTTGGATTATTTACTTTTAGTCTTTTTTTCTTAACTTCGTTTTTATATCTTCTATGTTATCAAGAAGTTATAACATTACAGTGCCAACTTTTTGAGTCAGTATTGCTGTTAGCATTCTTGCTTGGTGAGCTGGAAATGTGGCCATTAACTGGCCTGTAAATTGCTGACACCAATGGCACTACCAACAGAAAGCTTGAAGAATAATAATAATTATTATTACTATTATTATTACTTTTATAGCGAATTGAAACCAATATTTATGTTTTTTGATGTTGTGATAAAGGTCTTCCTATGTTGTTTATTTTTATTTTTGCAACATAATGTATGCCTACATCTGGGGGTAGAAGGATGCTTATGGAGAAGATGAGGAGGGCAGAAGAGGAAATGTAGCAAGAAAAAAAAAAACATAGTTTTTACATTATAGTGGCCAGGTTAGACATAATTCATTGAGTCTCCCAGATTGTTTTTTTTTTTTATGTTATTTTATTTTATTTTATTTTATTTTATTTTGCAGAAGTATTTATACACGGTCGTTTTTAAGAAATGTGGTCTAGGATGAAAAAATGTCTTAAGGGCAAAGATGGGCAGAAATCATCTTTAAATTGATGGATACATGAAGAATGAAAACCACTATTATGTAAGATTGAGGCATGAATTTGCACATTTGCACAATTGGGTTAAAAAAGAAGTGTTAGTTTGTAAGAGGTAGATTTTAGAAATGTTCAGTAGATGCGAATGTGACTAGAGGAACAAAACACGATGATCATATTACCTAACATTTTGCCTGAGTTGGAGGGAAGTGAAACAAATGTTAAGACAAAATAGGATTGCAAAGAAGTTCTAGTACTTAATGCAGAAATGACCAGAGCATGGATGGGTTATACTTTAAAAGGTCACAAAGAGAAAAGTATGCTTCTTTTCAATAGAAATGTTGACGATAGTGTTACGGCAATCAGAGGAAGTTATGCCCAGAAGTTATGTCAAGAGGCTGTACAGTGCATCATTCTCTCCCTGAAACAGACTGACAATACTTCTGTTTTTCCCACAAGTTACACATTTAATTTATTCTTAAAGGCAGCATAAAGCCATAGAGCCAGCCATCATGACAAATTTTTCCAGCGCGTCCCTTTATACGTCCCTTTATCAAGCAGTGGAAAGCTTGAGCTCTTCATAGTTGACCTGAATCTTCCTTTCTTGAACTGAAGCTTATTATTCTTATCCTTTGGACATGGATATATATAGCAGATTATTCCTTTCCTGTTTGCAGCAGTCTTTTATGTACTAGAAGGCAGCTGTCATGTCTAAATAGCTTATGTTCTTCATTTTTTCCTCATGGGACATGTTTTTCTAGATCACTAATCGGTCTCACTCCCCTCCTCTGACCTCTCTCCAGTTCCTCCATTTATTTCTGAAATTTCTGTGCTGGAACCAGACACTTTTAGGATTTACTAGTATTGAGAAGAGTGGAAGGATTACTTCACATGTCTTGAAGGGTGTGCTTTCATCTGTAGTCTCAGTACAGTGTTTATCTTTTTCGCAGTGGTTTAAAAGAGTTGCTTGTGATCTGTGATAATCCCTGATGCTTCTCTGAAGAAGAGCCAGCTACTTGTTCCACATCTCATACTTGTGTAGCTTTAAGCAGTCAGAGTTGCCCCTGCCTTTTACACAGGATTATTTTTCTGAACATTTATCTTTTTTCAACATCATTTTGAATTTCAGGTCTGTCTTCCAACATACTTGCATGTTCAGTGAGCTCTCAGCATTTTGGCTAGTGCAGAAAGTACAGCACACTTCCTTCACGGCAAAACCTCTCAAATCATAAAATCACTTAGGTTGGGAAAGACCTTTAAGATTATAGAGTCCAACTGTAAACCTAATACTGCCAAGTCCACCACTAAACTATGTCCCTAAGCACCATGTCTACACGTCTTTTAAATACCTTCAGGGATGGTGACTCAACCACTTCCCTGGGCAGCCTGTTCCAATGCTTGACGACCCTTTCGGTGAAGAATTTTTTCCTAATATCCAATCTAACCCCGCACTCCCCTGCCGGCGCAACTTGAGGCTATTTTCTGTCATCCTATTGCTTGTTACTTGGGAGAAGGGACCAACCCACCTGGCTACAACCTCCTTTCAGGTAGTTGTAGAGCGTGATGAGGTCTCCCCTCAGCCTCCTCTTCTCCAGGCTAAACAACCCCAGTTCCCTTTGTTGCCCTTCTTTGGACACGGCCCAGCATCTCAATGTCTTTCTTGTAGTGAGGGGCGGGGCCCAAAACTGAACACAGTATTCGAGGTGCGGCCTCACCAGTGCCGAGTGCAGGGGCACAATCACTTCCCTACTCCTGCTGGCCACACTATTCCTGATACAGGCCAGGATGCCGTTGGCCTTCTTGGCCACCTGGGCACACTGCCGGCTCATGTTCAGCCGGCTGTTGACCAACACCCCCAGGCCCTTTTCCTCTGGGCAGCTTTCCAGCCACTCTTCCCCAAGCCTGTAGCACTGCCTGGGGTTGTTGTGACCCAAGTGCAGGACCCAAAAGATATGATGCTTTTAAAATGAAATGCAGGTATGACGGTTGGGCCACCTATCAACCTGTGCACTGGTAACAGTAGTGCTGGACAGCATACCTGAGCATTGTGGTAGTCCAGGAACATCTTTTGGTCCCAGTGGGCTCCTAAACTCCTATGTTAAGTTCTTGCTGCTGCAGATAGATGGATTAACCCTAGGTAGATATCCATAGCATCAGCATTGTCACGCTGCATTTGGCTGTGTAGACTTATCGTCAGAGAGAGCCTTCTCTGTTGCACTGATTATGCTCACAGGTTTATCAAGCTAATGTAGTCCCTTCTGCTCTTGTACTACCTCCAGTCATTCATACAGTTTCTGCTCTTAATGCAATTTACCTTTTCCCCTGTCATCTCTATAACTTTTTTCAGCTGAGAGGTTAGAGGGTTTGGGGTTTTTTAATTTAAAGATTCATATTAAAGAATCAAAGATTTTAGAGGAAGACTTTGGGCAATTTTAAAAGTCAGTATTTATAACTAAATTTAAATTTCAAGTCAACAGCAGTAAGGACTGCTTAGCTTGTGCTATTTGCTAATTGCAATAAAAATATATACATACAATCTTCAGCTGTTTTACGAATGCACTGACTTCCTTGTTGACGAAGAATTGTGTGGGTTCATAAGACTAGAAGTAAATGTCATTTAATATGTACAGTTGGTCTCACAATATTGGATAAGCTATAGACAGAGTTCCAACTCAGAGGAAAAACAGACCTTCAGGCTAGCTGTTGTTGTATCACCAATGTAAAGGAGTGAACCTCATTTAGTGGGTCATGCAAGCAGGAACGAACTGGGCAGGCGGAGAGGGAGCAGTAAAGGCCACTTCCAGCTCAGTACTATGACCCAGCAGGGGTTGTGGCAAATAGCTTTGTCCCTGGTGTGGATACGTTTTGAACTCTAGTTCAGCTCAAACTTGGTTGAGCTGTGATCCAGGAGCCTCTACCTACCGTGGAAACAAGATACTGTCATTCTAGTGATTTGGCAGTGTTTTGCTACTTTGGGAAGCCCCAGTTCTCAAGCCATACTTTCAAGGAGCTCTAAATTGGAAAAGAAACTCCTGTGAGTAATGCCTGGTGACTGACTTTCTTTTCTGCATTTCCTGAGTTCTAAAAATAACATTTTATATGTGGTTAGCTCCGGTGATTTTGATATCAGGACTGTCTTGACCATGTGCCATATTTAATGCTGCTTTGTGAAATGGACAAGATGAGGTTAAAAGAATAGTGTCTTTTGAAAATGCTTTGGGTACCGCTTAGGTGATGACTGAGCTTTGGCAGGGGCTGCCCAATCAAGAAATGTGCTGCAATACCTTATTTAAGAGCAGTATAATGGAGTGAGGAATTAGGATTTAATGCAACGGAAATGTGCAGTGTGGGTGGGTCATGCAGATGGATTTTGGTGGTGAGATGAAAAAGGTTTCTGCAGTCACAAACACTAAAATTGCAGTGGTGGTACTTGACTGTTAGCAGGCAGGAGAGATGTTAAATCTGATCTAAATCAGTGCTCATTTTTTCCCCAGATGAAAATGACTACTTATGAAAGGTTAGAGGATTTATGGGGGTGCCAAAACATACGGCAGATGGGCTGGATTAGGACTCATGAGTATAGTAATCCAAATCCTTTCTGCCAAGCATTACAGAGGATCTCTTCCTGCTGCTGGGCTACACTAAATGTACACAGTCAGAGGAGCACAGGCTGTTAGGAGGCTGAGAGGAAAGGTTGCTAGTGAAAGTCCTTGTCTGAGCAGAGTTCATTTTGAAAGCACTCTATTTGCATGCAGAAGTCTACTGGGGAACTGATTATGTTATTTCATTTTAATAAATTGCTGTAACCAGTTTTTTTTTTTTCTGTGGTGTACTATACAAAGCCTGGAAGAAAGTAAAGCCAAAATGTGAGCTCAACCTTTCTAATTATCTCTGACTATATTAGTACAGAGGGGTAAAAGCTGTGCAAAAGTCATGAGTGTTGAGAGAGGTAAAAAAGGGAATGAGTTTGTCATTCCCTTTGTGAGCCAGTGCTATCTATGTGTGATTTAAAAAAAAAAAAAAAAGCTTCCTACTTTAGGTTTTTATGACTGTTGTGGTTTAATCCTGACCAGCAACTAAGCACCACACAGTTGCTCGCTCACTCTCCCCCAGTGGGATGGGGGAGAGAATTGGAAGAGTAAAAGTGAGAAAACTCACTGGTTGAGATAAGGACAGTTTAATAGGTAAAGCAAAAGCTGCATGCACGAGCAAAGCAAAACAAGGAATTCATTCACTACTTCCCATAGGCAGGCAGGTGTTCAGCCATCTCCAGGAAAGCAGGGCTCCATCACGCGTAATGGTGACTTGGGAAGACAAATGCCATCACTGTGAACGTCCCCCCTTCCTTCTTATTTCCCCCGCTTTCTCTGCTGAGCATGGCGTCATATGTATAGCATATCCTTTTGGTCAGTTGGGGTCAGCTTTCCAGCTGTGTCCCCTAAAACTTCTTGTGCACCCCGAGCCTACTCGCTGGTGGGGTGGTGTGAGGAGCAGAAAAGGCCTTGACTCTGTGTAAGCACTGCTCAGCAATAACAAATACATATCTGTATTATCAACACTGTTTCCAGCACAAATCCAAAACATAGCCCCATACTAGCTACTATGAAGAAAGTTAACTCTATCCCAGCCAAAACCAGCACAATGATAGAAGTTTAAGTGTTAGGGAGGATTTTAGTTTTTGTTTTAGACTAAATCCAGAGGCTCTCCTTTGAAATCTGAAAATTGACGATGGTGCATCAGTGTTACACAGGTTATTGATAGCTGTAGTTAATGTGTAGTTAATTTTCAAAAGAGGTAAAGCTACATGGGCTTTTGAAAAGACCCATGTCTGAAAAAGTTTCTGGGGAAGGATGCAAACTATTTGTGCCTGAGGCAATGAGAGGATATTTGCACTCTGGTCCTGTAGCCAGTTAATTAAGCTAAAGAATCCACCAGACCTCCTTCTCTAGTTAACTAGTTTACAGCATGATAAATTGATATGCTGATTAGGAAAATCACCTACCAGGATACTTCTGAACTCCACAAGTGAATCCTTAGATATTTCATTTGACACTGGTGTAAAAGGTTTAAAAAGAAATTTGAAAAAGTATTGTTAAAGCATGAAACACAATACTGTATATAGATATGTTGTGTGGATTAGCTCCGGTACAGATTGTTTGCATTCTAGGGCTAGGAGCAAGAGGCAAGCTTTTCATTGTTACTGTTTCACTATGTATGAAGAAGATCTGAAAGTTTTTACCAGGTTTCTCTATTATCCATGAGGAATGGCATATTTGTAATGTGAACTTTCTCAGCATTTAATTGAAAAGTGTAATTGTTAGATCTTTAGGAAAGGGAGACTTTCTTCCAGTTGTTAATCATAGAATCATAGAATCACTAAGGTTGGAAAAGACCTCTAAGGTCATCGAGTCCAACCGTCAACCCAACACCCCCATGCCCACTAAACCATGTCCCTAAGCACCTCATCTACACGTCTTTTAAATACCTCCAGGGATGGTGACTCCACCACTTCCCTGGGCAGCCTGTTCCAAGGCCTGACCACTCTTTCAGTAAAGA